>CAIGQQ010028307.1:0-14657 GCA_903798035.1 Danio albolineatus | reverse complement strand
ATTGTACTTTTTACTTATTTATTATTGTATTATTATTATTATTATTAAATTATAGCATATTTTGATAGGGCAAATAAAAATCTTTTCCATCTGGACCATTTGAAAAAATCCTTAGTCTTTAGGCATTTGAGCCTAAAATTTATTTCATAATGGTCTTAAAAAGCCTTAAATTTAACTTGGTAAAACCTGCAGAAACCTTGGTTTAAATTATGTCAAAAAACGTGGATGCCCCCAATATTAAACATGCTGAATGAAATGGACACTAAAATAATTAATTGTTATAAAACATATATTCAATATTCTAAACTATATGATGTTGCTGTGGGATGACGTGAGACAAAACTAACAAATTCTAGTGGAACAATAACGTTTAGCATTGCACTGACTACAACTGGCCAACAAACTAGTCTAAAAATGACTTTTGCTGCTTCAGAAATGGATTACAGCATGCTGATGATATGCAAAAAAATTAGTGTAAAGTGCGACAGTATTGACCATATTCTTCACGTACCAACAGGGGCCGCCATTGGAATCTTTTAGGCTTGAGACTTTTTTAAAAATAATTAATTTTTAGATCCCAAAAACAGTGTTATGCTGCATAGGCATGGGGTGATAACCATTTTCAAGGTATACTGCAATTTGTAAAAAGTCAAGGTTTTAAAACCGTTGAAATGTTCTCCTATACCGTTCCTTCAGTATATGTAAGGTTTTTTTAGTCAGTATCTCCAGCAGAAAAACTTTTTAAATCTTAAAGATTTCTGTGTTTTTGAAACAAATGAAGACAGCAGAAGTCAATGATTTAGGCTGACATGTTTACTGCTCCAAAAAAGGTTTTCAAAAGAAAATCTATTGTGTTCAAAGGGGAAAAAAGTGTTTGTTTTTAATCCAGACATTTAAAAATAATATATTTTAGAGCTGTAATCACAGTGAAGTGAAAGCGTGATGTTTTTATTCAAGGTTATCATACCGTCAAAATCTTATACTGGCCCATGCCTAATGCTAATTGATGTTGCAAAGCCATAATTTCTATTAAACAATTAATAAAAAAACAAATGTATGAGTGTATTGAGGTATAAGATCCCCAAATATCAGTCCGTTTGCTGAAACATAGAAAGTTTTGGCCAAATTAAGCCTCAAAATCACCCCAGAATGGATGAAAATGGCCCAATAGCACATGAGGGAAGAGGTGCACATTCCAGTCTTTATGCAGATGCTGTACAGGTATGTCTCATGTCTGCGAGGCAAATATTCAGCTGTTACCCCAGAACTTTTTTTTCTGTTGCATTGCGAGAGATCCTCCATCTCCTTTCACCTCAAGCCCCCCTTCTCGACCCTTAAGTTACCTTCTGATCAGAGCAGATCAATCACATTTTCACATGAAATGTGCAAGGTTTTAATATGGTGTATTTTGTAGCACTATATTCATGTTTGGTATCATTTTAAATGTCTCCTTGTGTGATTGGTAATAGTAAATGTCTCTTTGTGTGATTGGTAAAGTGGTGTATTTTGTCACTATTTCACTGGTATATGTTGATTTGGTTTTTGGCTTTGATAAGATCTTTGCCAGATGCTCCCCCTCCTTAGAGATGGTTAACTCCTCAAATTCACCAGGCAAGGGTCTCGGTGACGATTCTATTATCTTTAATTTATGGCTGTTTGTTCTGAGTATTTTAAGGGAAATGTGAACAAATATCATTGGGATCTTGTAGCCAAGACACCCCGTTGCAGCATCTCTGAGACTTATGCTGCAGCGTACTTCTCTGGTCAGGTATGCATCTCTAACTCTTTGATTTATATTTGAGGAATGGGTGTGGTATTTTTACAGTATCATTTCTGAATTGGCTTTCTGATTGTTTTATTATGTAATTGGCATAATACAATTTTACCTGACAAATAAAATGTTGTTTTGAGTCGTTCTGAATTCTCCTGAAATCTTTTATATCCAGTAGATTATTTAGAGTCAGCTCTAACTTTATGATTAGACTTTAGATTTTAAAGGCACATTTGACTGTACGGAGCCGTTCTGGCACGACAGCATGGAGATCTTTAATCATCTAATCACTGATTTTATCAAGTTGCATGGGCTTGGCTAAATCGACTATTCTTTTAGAATGAGTAAGCAGTTTGCAGCCAGTCTATTTGAATATTAGTTAATCCTGCACTCTCTGACTAACTTCAGAGGGTCGACATACTTTCTGTGAGAAGAAACGCAAACCCAGAGCTTGAAACTCTAAGCAGCGTTTGGTCCCTAATGAACGTATAACTGAAGAGTAAGGAATCAAATATAAATCAAAAGTCTAAATTAAATCTTAAATGATGAATGTGATCTGTTCTTACAAATAGAAATACAGTCTAAATTTGACGGTCACTTAAAATTGGAGTCAGGTTAAATTTGGAGCTAAAAAACAAATATTAAATAAATTTAAATTCTGGAATTCTAGAAAAGGCTTACATGCATTTAACCTTCGACCATAATAATAATAATTATTATTATTATTATTATTTAATAAAAGTTTTATTTATATAGCGCCTTTCCATAGCTCAAGGCACTTTACAAAAAATGTAACAAAATAAATAATACAAGCAGACATTGAGAGAAACAGTAAACAGGTAGGGACAACATTAGACAGGTAGAGACACCATTAGGTTTAAAAAATAATAAACTGGAATTACAAAACAAGACCTACGAGACAAATATGTAGAGTAAAGTTGGGTCCAAAAAAGTGGTCAGTTTAGCAATCAGAAGAGTGACATTCAGAGAACAAGTGAGTTTTAAGTAATGATTTGAATTCTGAGATATTATTTACAGAGCGGAGTGAATGTGGTAGAGAGTTCCAGAGTTCGGGTGCAATGACACTAAATGATCTGCCCCCCATAGAAGAGAGGCGGTACCGAGGGACAGCAAGAAGGCCAGAGTCAGAGGAGCATAGTGAGCGAGTAGAAATGTAGGGGACAAGCATGTTGCAAAGGTAAGAGGGGCCTAGGCCATTTAAGGATTTCAATACAAGCAGGAGAATTTTGAATTTAATGCGGTAAGCGACTGGGAGCCAATGGAGGTCGTGCAAGATTGGGGTTATGTGAGCAGAGCGTTTGGTATGAGTGAGTATTCTAGCCGTGGAGTTTTGAATATACTGTAATCTGGAGATGAGGCAGGCAGGCAGATCAATGAAAAGGGCATTAAAGTAGTCAAAGTGTGATGTGACAAACGCATGGACAACAGTCTCAGCATCCTTGCTACTGATGAAGGGACGCAGTTGGGCAATTCGGCGTAAATGAAAGAATGCAGATTTAATAACAGATTTAACATGAGACTGAAAGGAGAGTGTGGAGTCAAAGATTACATCAAGATTTTTTACAGAAGTAGATGTTTTGATCAATCTCGCAGGGGAAACTATTTGAAATATTGCTGGTAAGCGCTGGGGTGCCAATAAAAATGATCTCAGTTTTGTCCGTATTGAGTTTCAAAGAATTTGAGTTGAGCCAATCATTAATGTCCTTCACACAAGCAGAGATATTATCAATTTGAGCGGATGGAGTAGGTGTACAGACAGAATAAAGTTGAATATCATCTGCATAAAAGTGATTGTTTAAACCATGACGTTGTAAAATCAGACCAAGTGGAATAAGGTCAATTGTGAATAATAGTGGGCCTAGAACAGATCCCTGGGGAACGCCTCGCTTCAGGGGGACAGTGGGTGACCGAAAATCCTTAACAGAGAAGAAGAATTGTCTTTCTGAGAGATATGAAAAAAACCAAGAGAGCAGTACCAGAAATACCCAGGTCTGAGAGACGTGAGAGAAGTAAAGCATGAGAGACAGTATCGAAGGCAGAGCTGAGATCGAGTAGAAGTAATATAGACAAGGAGCCAGCATCACCGGAAAGCAGTAATTTCAGAAATTATAGAGTGATAAATAGATAGTATCACAGACGGAGAAGAGACATCAGTGAGGATTGAAGAGACAATAGAAGTAGAAAAGGATACAGTGTCAATAGCTTTCAGATTACGAAATGAGATAACAGTCTTTGGGCAACTAGAATGCAAAGGAAGATTAAGAGTAAAGTCGATAAGTTTGTGGTCGGAGCTTGCCAGGTTTCAGTGAGAAGAAAAATATCAAGATTATTGTCAGTGACTATTTCATTAAGATAAGAGACCATGCTGTTAGTTTCGTCATTGGGCTAATAGATGGTCTTCTACACTTTCAAATCTGTGTTTTATCAATATGACTTAAATTATTTAATGATCAATTATGTAAGAAACTCTAAAAACTGGACTGACAGTTTCAATTTACTATAACTTCTATGTTAAGTGTCTTTGACACAATTTACATTGTAATAGCACTAGATAAGTAAAGATTAATTAAAGTGAATCTGCTTAAATGTGTACACGTTAATGGACCAAACAAAATATGATCTGATTTATTTTACATTTAATGTGCATCAAAATTGCAAGGTGTGTAGCCAATGTTTCCAGTGTCTTTTCACTTTTAAGCTTTTGATGAGAGTTTTTACGACTTAATGAAAACTAATGTTTTTTTTCAGACCTTATTGAAGAGAATGAGGGGAGTAAAGAGGAGGAACATCATGTCAAAATTGAGGAAAAAACTCATTTACAGACTGATGGTATTTTGAAAAGAAGAGACAAGAATCGCTTCACCTGCACTCAGTGTGGAAAGAGTTTTGGAAGAAAAAGCGATCTTAAAATTCACACGAGGATCCACACTGGAGAGAAACCATTCACATGCACTCGGTGTGGGAAGAGTTTCACCCAATTATCACACCTTAATCTACACATGATGATCCACACTGGAGAGAAACCATTCACATGCACTCAGTGTGGGAAGAGTTTCAGCTGCTCATCAAACCTTAATCGACACATGCTGAAACACACTGGAGAGAAACCAATCACATGCACTGAGTGTGGGAAGAGTTTCAGCACATCATCATCTCTTAATCTACACATGAGGATCCACACTGGAGAGAAACCATTCACATGCACTCAGTGTGAGAAGAGTTTCAGCTGCTCATCATACCTTAATCTACACTTGAGGATCCACACTGGAGAGAAACCATTCACATGCACTCAGTGTGGGAAGAGTTTCAGCCAATCATCAAACCTTAATCGACACATGCTGAAACACACTGGAGAGAAACCAATCACATGCACTCAGTGTGGGAAGAGTTTCAGCATATCATCATCTCTTAATCTACACATGAGGATCCACACTGGAGAGAAACCATTTACATGCACTCAGTGTGGGAAGAGTTTCAGCAAATCAGCACACCTTGGTCAACACATAATGATCCACACTGGAGAGAAACCATTCACATGCACTCAGTGTGGGAAGAGTTTCAGCCAATCATCAAACCTTAATAAACACATGAGGATCCACACTGGAGAGAAACCATTCACATGCAATCAGTGTGGGAAAAGTTTCAGCCAATCATCATCCCTTAATCTACACACGAGGATCCACACCTGAGAGAAACCTTAACTTGCACTTAAGCCGCGGTCACACTGGACTTTTCTCTCCATAGACTTCCATTCATACGCACGCAAATGCGTCAGACTGGAAACTAGGGCTGTGCAATATGGACAAAATAATCATATTGCGATTTTGGGAACTGTTTTTGCTTTTTCAAACAAGCTACACACACACATTCTGAATTTATTCAGTGCACAAGAAGTGCATAACAAAACAAAAAACAAATTAATTTTAGCTCTTATTACTAGATCTTTGAATCACATCTGAGAAACCACAAAAGCAGAGATTTAGCTTCTCTTTAACTTGCTTGGTAATTTCATGTGGTAAAATATCTTTCTATCTTCGTTACTATCTTGCATCAAATGTTACAAGACAAATACTGTTTCTGATACTAGTTTCATTTACACCAATGCATTGAAAATATCACTAGCTTGTTTAGTACCAGACATCATACATTTCAGACACGTTTAGAAGGATTCATCTGCTATAAGTGTTAAAAACCTTTGATTAACCTGGTTGCAGTAAACACATGTAGCATTCAAAGAAAGCCACTGCCCCAGAGGAACATATTTAGCGATCTCCTGAAGTCTCTGGAATTTGTTAAGTAGCAAGTTAGGTCACAAATTGTCTTTTGAATTTATGAATTGGATTTTGTAAATGAATGGTGCTGAGCATTGATTAAGGTTTTGTTTTATTTTATTCTGTTATTTTCAATATGAGAATCTTACATTTGAGAGTCTTACATTTACATTTAGTTGGGAATGGGAAGACATTTCTCCAGCATGGAACAGTCAATGAAAAGGTTTTGAAAAGTGATTTATAGTCTGCGCTCACTCCCAGATTGGAGGCTCCTGGAGGGGATGTCGACCTTCAGCAGTAGGTGGAGGTAAGAGGCTGCAGTACCAGTGATTTAAACTTGATACGAGCCTTGAGCTGTAACCAATGCAGATAGATAAAGAGAGCAGTTACACGGGCTCTCATTGAAGACCAGATGAGCTGCAGCGTTCTGGAGCATCCGTAGAGGATTAAGGGTGCAGGATGGGAGTCCAGCCTTGAAATGACAAGAGTTTGCACTAAAAGTTGTGCAGCATGATCCGTTAAGAAGAGTCAGATTTTTCTGATGTTGAAAAGTGCAGATCTGCATGATGGAGCTGTGTTGGCAATGTCCTCTTTGAAGGACAACTGATCATCCAGAATCACCCTAAGATTTCTTACCGAACTACATGGGGTAATGGTGGATGATCCCAGCTGGATTGAGAAATTGTGTTGAATGTGTGGAGTTAGAGGGAAGGTGATGTAAGCAGATGAGTAAGCAGTTGGTGATGTTTTTTCCAAGCCGATATCCTTCAGGCAGTTTGATGCAAGTTAAAAATTTGGAAAATTAGTTGAAAACAGCCGTTTGTAGTGTTTTGGCAATTAATAGAAGGAGAGAGACTGGTCTGTATTTTTCCAATGAGGTGTTGAGTGATGGTTTTTTGAACAGTAAGGTTACGCAGGCTGGTGTAACCCCGCTGGCCCTACACCACCCAACCCACTCCGAGCTGAGATCGAACCGGCGACCTTCTGCACGGCAGTTGCTCTAACAAGGAGGCTAAAGACCATGGCCCCTAGCGTCTGTCGCCAGAGCACCTTTAGAGGTCAGAGGAGTGAGGTTTACCTGCACAGCACTTCACTAGCTGGCCTCCGTTACACCTGCTTAAGTGGTTGGGAATGTGCCAGTGTGGAGTGAAGGAAGAGAGTGAATTTTTCTTCAGAGGGTCTTGTTTGATGGAGATTTAGGTTGGATTTGGTGGGAAATAGACTGCTAATTTGAGTGTTTTTTGTGTAAAAAAGGAGGCCAAATCATCAGCTAATAAGAAGCTCATGGAGGAGGACAGAGCAGGGTTATAAATGTCAACTATATTGTGAAACAAAACAAACAGACAAACAACTTTGTCAACATCTCTAAGATGCTTCAAAAAACCTACCTGCAAAGCCACCTGAAAAACAATGGGCAAGTGTACCAAATGTTTTAAATGCAAAGTGTGGTCATACCAATAGTTGATTTGATTTAATATAAGTTCATTAATAAACAAAATGTATTTATGCATTATTTTTGAATGCCTCCTCATTTTACAGCTTGTTTGCACAAGTGCCTAAATCTTTGACCAGTACTGTAGCTTTGCAGGTATTTTTTTTTAAAGCATCTTAGAGATGTTGCCAAAGTTCTTCTGGATGCACAGTAGTTTGTCTCAGTTTGTTCTGTTTCTTCATGTCATTCCAGACAGACTGGATGATGATCTGGTCTCTGTGTGGAGCACTGCCTTTTGTCGGACAATAATCTCACTGTAGAATTACAATTAATGACAAAAATAATGTTTGGAAATGTAAATTGATATTTCAAACTGACACGCTACAGAAAAATATAGAAATAACTGACTTAAAACCCTGTTTATATCCTCACAGTGTGTTACGGCTGTAGCCGTGTGTTGTTGCATTTTGCCTCCCATTCTCTCTTTCGCTTTCTCTCTCTCTCTTTCTCTCTCCCGCGATCTCCGTCCCTGTCATTTCTCTTAGGCCCGCCCTCATGACAGCTGATTGGTCAGAAGACCAGTCAATCATCATTTGCAGACGTGGCACGGGTATAAAATGGACGCCGGAAAAGCGGAGAGGGGAGCGCTTTTTCCTTTGATCTCGTTTTTGTCTATTTATGCTGACCTAATTTAGATTTTCGTTATTTTTGCAGAACTTTCGTTTGGGTAAAATTATTTTGTATCCTTTTTGCCCTTTTTGAAGTTTTTGTGATTTTTGTACATTTTTATTTCGTTTGTTTTGTTTGTTACTTTTGGCCCAGCTCTTTCTCTGACAAAACCTGAGCTTGTGAAGTTCACTTTTCCTCTGAGTAAGGGGATAGGGAAGATGTCGTACGACTTCCATTTTGCACACACGTAGGAAACCTAAATGTTTAAGACATCAGGTAAGGAGTGAACGCCACCTTTTGTATTTATTGTTTGTTTTGATAGTTGAGCGTAGGGAAGAATACGGCGCATGGCGCTGAAGACTTTCTTTTCTTTTCATGATTCTAGTGAGGTAAGGGGGTTATTTATAAGTTAGAATTGTTTTGTTATATTTCTTTCTTTTGTTTGGCTTCACGGTCATCCCCTTACTCTTGAGTTGAACTATTTTTATTTTTATTTGATACTTTATTCCATTTTTGTAAATACTCCTTTTTGTAAATATATTTGGGCCACATATTGTAAAATAAATCACTTTTGTTTGCAGTTCTGTTGTAGCGTCTTTTGGTTTCCACCCAACACTTTGTAAAATGACCACACCTTTTTAAATGTTATTCCTTTTCCTCTAAACTAACATCAGAGGTTTGTAACATTTATATTTTGGTCGCAGATTTCTTTTTCTGTTTCATCAATACTCTGTGTGAAATGTTTAATATAAGCAAGTTAGAATTTTGTTTATTATTTTGTTCAGAGTATAGCTTTTTATCAAATTTCTCTACAAAATCAGATATTTGATTAGGGTCTTCTAAATCTACTCATTAATTTTAAGTTTATATATACAGTTAAAGTTCTCTAAGTTAGGAAAACCTACAAAACATGTCAGAAGACATCGTCAAGGCAGTGACGTCAAGGCAGCAACCATCAACCAATGAGATTTGAAGCAAGGGAAATATGAAACAATTACCATTAGTTCTTGATAAATATTATTAATCAACAAAATTACTTATTAAACACTGAAATGAATAATAGTTTAGCCAGCGCCCCGACGTGGTCGCACTGAGGCGCTATTTTTCCCACATGTCAGTGTTTATAAATAGATTACACCACAAATAAAGAAGTAATCTGCACAAACTATACATCATTCTAAAGCTACAACCCTCAAGCACCCACTACAGCTAGTTGCTTTTCAATGGGAGGCTTGTAAAGGATGTATTTGCTAAATTTGTGTAAGTTATACAGAAAATGCTTAATAGATATGGAGTGAATATCATAGTAAAAACAACAACACACAGGCATTCATTGCAGTCCATCAGGGTTTATTTTGAAAGGTAAGAGTCCACAGAAAACATCCCATCGAACACACTTAGTCCACTGACACAATAGTACGGATTATGGATGGTTATTCGTTTGTTTATGTCACCGTTTCTACCGGAGACCAGGGGCGTAAATCCCGGGGGGGACAGGGGGGACGTGTCCCCTCGCATCCGAGGGTTGTCCCCCCCTCCAAAAAATTTATATATATATAAAAATTGCACCCTCCAACGTGAAAAATATATGTATCTATATCTAAAATAATTTTGTAAGTTGAAAAAACAAACGCAAAAAAGTGCATTTAGAAATAGAGTTCCCCCTCCCCTTCCTCACAGTGGTTTGGTCCACTGCCTGCTTTCGCGGTTCTCACCCACTCTACACAGACGAGACGAGCCAGGTGTACCGGTGCCGTGCTGCTGCAGCTAAATCACTGTTTAACTCCAGTACGTATGGTGTAATTCACTGTAAATAAAGCGATTTCTCTTTAATGTAGTTGATACAGACTCATTCATAAATTAGTAGCATCAAAAATGCTGATTACTGATGTAATTTTCCATGAATGTGCTACATTAGCGATTAAAACATTACATGTCTAGTTAACGTAGGCTTGTTTACAATAGTTTTTTTGCATAGTGTGCTGCAACTAAGACGCCAAAGTCAATGTAACGACTTGTCATGGCATAATGTTAAATAAAGCAAGTTAAATTAACCCCTCAGAGATTTTACATACTGTAATTCTTTAAATAATTGATTTTGTTACAAAACAATACTTATTTTTTTATATATCTTTTTCACAATAACCGTTTCAGTCATGTTTAAATTGTGTTTTATGTTGTTGATGGCTGGACTGTTAACAAGATAAAGCAATAAATAATTTTGAAGTAAAATCTGCTTTGTCATTGAACCTGAAAAATACTTTTGATAATAACTATAATGACGCAGTGTCCATGCTACAATAATAATGATAGAATCGAAGTTTTTCCACTGTGCCAACATATGTTTATAAGTACAATTTGACTGTATTATTTGTGTCCCCCTCAAAAAATTGCTCATGAGAAATTTTACATTCATTGTCCCCCCCTACTGTTAAATGAAATTTACGCCCTTGCCGGAGACCTATTGTTTACCATGGTACTTACACGTGAAAACGGCGTCTTTGTAGTAAAAAGCAAGGCGATGTCATAGCTTACAGTGTTACAGATAAAATAAGACCAAAAACTAAATAAAAACTCAAAGTTATTGTTACTAAAATCTAAACAAAGCTGCCAGTTTGGTTCTGTTCTAACACTAACAAATAATATTTCACAGCTATAAATAAATACTCTACAAGATGACAATCTCTAAACTTAGAACAAATAAATGTGCCACAAGAATTATTATTAGATAGTAATATCCAAATGAATGAAACATACTAACATTATTAGTATCTATCAGTACCAAACTGACAACATAACAAATGAAAAAATCACATTCTACGATTATAAAAAAAAAAAGGCTACTAAAGAACACAGCAGAATACACAAACTATAAAATATGTATGTATATATAAAATCCTAAAATTAATATTGTAGCAATCTCCAATTCAAACCAACATTCAGTACAATCTACAGTCTAAGCAAAAAAAGACGTGGGAAAACTAATATAATAATCTGAAACGAGATGACAGAGAGAAATACTCAAATCTTTAGTGTCCTTCAGCAAAAGCACGTCGAAACAACCAAATATAATAAGCTAAAATGATACTTTTAGAAAGATCTTTACACACCGCTAATGTCAGCGATGGTCAGACACTAATGCAGCTCACACTAGTTAATCAACGTCATCGTTTCTCGAACACATTCTTTTTTAGAACGCCACTGACAGCAACGCCACCGCGCCGCCATATTCAGCTGCAGTGCGCGATTTCCGTGAAGCACTGTAGAATATAATAATATTGATAATAAAATTTGGGTCCCTATAACGCTATCTTTTGAGTATATAAAGAATAGCAACTTTGATTCTCAGTTTGACTAACTCTTGTATGTTTATATTCTCTATTTTATGCATACAAGTCTTATTTTTCAGGCATATAGTAAATTAATCTGTATCTAACCTGTTATAATCTCTAATAAAATAAAATATAGTTCAGAAAAAAGTAATGAATCACACATTATTATAACAGTAGAATTATACAATAATGTAGAATAATATAATAGAGTATATCTGAAAAAATAATTAAGAATAGCAGATATAATATGAAATAGTATGTGTGTGCTATGTATAATCATAACTATAATTCGAGTATGAATAATACTAATACACCACTGTGTCCATCGTTGGCTAAAAGGAACATATAAAAGGTCATTTCTTCCATTGGCAGTGACTGTTCTGCAGGTTAGTGTGAGTCAGGGATGAGCAAACATATTTTTGAAAATGCTATTTAATATTTTTTCCTAACATATACATTGCTGCTAATTTCTGAACAATTATTGTAAGTTATTTTTGTTGGATTAGCTCCAGATTTGACTTCAGTACTGACTAAACTAATGTATATGCACAAATATAATATTGTAAAGCATATATATATATATATATATAGTCACCGTTACCACGGTGGCGTAGTGAAAGTAGTGCGCTCACACTGAAATATTCTTTTATTCTAAAATGATTAGATGCACTTTTAATTCCAGGATGATGCACTTATTTAACCTTTAAAAAGAAGTGTGCACTGTTAGACACTTCACTCACTCAACAGATACAGAACAACATCTGATCATAGTTGAGAAAAGGGGAATACATTACATTCAAAAGGACATTCAATAAGTAAACAGTTCATACTGGCCTTACTAAGACTGGCTGCCTAGCTCAGCCAGCAACATAAAGGCATAAAGAACCACAGATGCAGCTTGAAGATTCATCCCTTTTTCTCTTGATCATTTTTATTGTAAAATTGAGAGACACAAATAAATCTCTTTTACTCTCACATACATCTTGTGCAGTGCGTCATATTATCACATAATAATGTTATCTCGATGAATTCAGCCGCCATGAATGAGCAGTTATACAAATCAAAAATATCTGGCATTAACACGATGTTTTAACGCTTGCAGTAAGAGGTCAATGACCCACCGTTATGCCTGTCACTCCCGAACAAACCAAAACTGAAAGTGAAATTGAAAGCAACACTCCTCCGCTACCAACATCAACCAACAGACGGCGCGCTGACATCACACAAACTCAAACACATTTATTATGTGCAACACATATTTCCATTTTCCTTGATTCAGCCATATCTCAAATATTCTCACATGCATTTGTGGTCTTCTAAGACAATGACACAGTTATTTAAAATGATAATATTTCACATTGTAACAGTTTTTATTTATCTCTAAATTCATCTTTGACTAAATTAATCTTTGTATTTGTTTTAAAGATGTACCTGATCAACTTGTTCATGCTGATGATGAATTTATCTAAAGGACTGTTCACTGTCATTTGCCAACGATATCTCACGGCAATTTGTAACTGTTTTTGATTTAGTGGCTAATTCAATTTAATTCTCTTTCGTACCTTTTAGTGAAAAATGATGGTTGGGTTTAGCGGAGATCAGCTCAGACCTCATTTTGTTTTTAAAGATTTGAATTCACAGGATTTAGAAAAAATAAGAACAAGGTACATTTCTTATCTGATTCTCCCCAAAATGAAAGTTTAAACTGATTAATGATGTTTATCCATCAAAAGAAATCCTGAGATTGAAATTTGATACTGAGGATAACTCTTGTTGATTTTGTGAATTCTCAATTTTCATTCATTCATTTACTTTCAACCACTTTTCCGGGGTCGCGGGGGCAGCAGTCTTAGGAGAGAACCCTACACTTCCCTCTCCCCAGACACTTCCTCCAGCTCCTCCGGGGAGATCCCGAGGCGTTCCAAGGTCAGCCAAGAGACATAAGTCCCTCCAGCATGTCCTGGGTCTTCCCCGAGGCCTCCTCCCCGCAGAACATGCCTGGAACACTTCCCTAGGTAAGCGCCCAGGGGCATCCGAAACAGATCCCCGAGCCGCCTCAGCTGACTTCTCTCGGTGTGGAGGAGAAGAGGCTCTACTCCAAGCTCCTCTCAGATGACAGAGCTCCTCAACTTATCTATAAGGGTGCGCCCTGCCACTCTGCGAAGGAAACTCATTTCGGCCACTTGTATCCGAGATCTTGTCCTTTTGGTCATGAGTCATGACCCAAAGCTCATGACCATAGGTGAGAGTAGGTAGATTGACTAGTAAATCGAGAGCTTTGCCTTTTGGCTCAGCTCCTACTTTACCACATCGGACCGGTACATAGACTGCATTACTGCTGCCGCTGCACCAATCTGCCTGTCAATCTCATGTTTCACTCCTCCACCTAGGGCAAGGACTTTCCTCCAACCTGGAAATGGCAAACCACTTTTTTTCTGGTGGAGCACCATAGACTCGGACTTAGAGGTGCTGACTCTCACCCCAGCCGCATCACACTCGGCTGCAAATCGCCCCAGTGCATGCTGAAGTTCCACGTTTGATGAAGCCAACAGAACAACAACATCTGCGAATAACAGAGATGAAATTCAGTGGTCCCTGAACCAGACCCCCTCCAGCCCAAGGCTGCGCTTTGAAATTCTGTCCATAAAAATTATCAACAGAATTTGTGACAAAGGGCAGCCCTGCTGGAGTCCAACATTCACTGGAAACAAGCCTGATTTATTGGCGGCAATAAGTAATATAATCAATATAATCAGTGCACATGAGCAGTACAATATGTATTGAATATAAATAATAATTTGAATTATTTGTCCGTTTGTTGAATTTAAGTTACATTGCATCAACATGCCCACTAATTCTCATTAGATTATAAGTAGACTGTTAGGTTGGGGTTAGGGTTAGTGTAAGTTGACAAGTACTTGCAAAGTTTCTTAAAGTCAATTAAATGTCTGTTGAAGGACTGTTAAATGTCAGTATCAACAGATATTAATCAGACAGTCTACTAATACTCAAATGGACCATCGAAATAAAGTGTTACCATAAATTATTTGCAAGTTTGCAATGTGCACAAATATGGTTATAAGCAGGGTGAGAGGGATGTTTGAACTCAGGTAGATCTTGATGAACTCCCAGACTTGTCTCTGTTGTAATGACAGATATAA
>CAIGQQ010028303.1:0-29566 GCA_903798035.1 Danio albolineatus | reverse complement strand
ACAATTCTGCCACTATATGAACTACAAATCCCAGAAGTCCAATCACTCCTGTCACAGCTGACGTTCATCCAAACTCACACACACATACACACAGCTGGTAACTCATCATGGACTGGTTATCTGAACTATATATTCATCTCTCAAACACACATTTCTGAGTCTTGTCTACAAAGCATTTTTCTTGTTTACCTTGCTATGTTTTGACCCTTTGTTTAGTTTATTGTTTCCGTTGTCTCGTCTCCTGGCCTGACCATTAGCCTGTATTTTGACCACGTATTTTGGATTACCCTTATGCTACTGTGTGCTCCTGTCTTTGACCATTGCCTGCACGACTACTCTTTAATAAACTGCGCGTGGATCCCAACTCCATTGTCAGTGTCCTTTGGGACAGTATAAAAACTGATTTAGGATTTTAAGATCAAGTCTAGAGAATCTAGAGAAGGTTTAAAACTGAGGTTCCCAGAAATAATCGACTTATTGTGCAATGCTTAGAAATGGCCTCAGTTTCACAATGACATTTACGTTCAACCTCATCGGTGTCAAAGCTTATAATTGGGCTTTTATTTATTAAGACATTTAAAAGTATATATAAGAGGACATTTTACTTTTTAACATCAAATGAAAATCTAAATAACCTTAAGAATGATATGTATTGGAAAGTGTTTATGGCATGATTATGCTGTTATATAATCACAATCAGTGGCATACAGTGATATCAAAATGGCAATAATAATCACCTATCACAACAATTTCTGTGACAATATATCGCACAACAAATATTCCTTATCGTGACAGGCCTAAGAGAACCCATTAACTTTCATTTAAAAAATGTTTTACCTAAATAAATAATGAATAATTGAAATTCAATTTTCATAAATATTAGATTGGCTTAATAAAAAAAGTTATGAATGAATATGGAAATAAATATATAAAAATGTTTAAAAATGATCAATGGCTTTGTTTTAAAAAATAAATACTGCTTTTACTGTATTTTGATCAAATGAATGCAGTGTTGGTGAGCATAAGAAAGCAAACATTTTCATTTTTAATAATTTTACATAAAAAAGCAGTTTAGAACAATTAAAAAAGAACGGCAAAACATTATTCAAAAAAGCACGTCGGTCAGCACAATAGCTGATCTGCTTTAGATGTGAATGAGCGCGAGGTCACGTTGGTCAGCAGAGCTTCAGTGTGTCCTTGTGTCTGGACTGATCAGCACTTGTCTCTGATTGGCTGTGTTGGGTCTGATTTGACTTCTGCGCTTTAGTTCAGTCAGTGTGTGATGTCTGTTCTGTGCAGGGAAACCTTGGAACCGCTCTTGCATGAAATTTCTCTCCCTCTTTCTTTCTCTACCTCTTGATTTTAGGCCCTCTCTCTCTTTCTTCCTCTCTCTCTTTCTTTCTCTCTCTACCTGATGGCTCATCTGAATTGTGAGCGCAGGTTCTCCAGCTTGATTAGCATTCGGAGGATGTGGTGTTGAGGATGCAGAGTTTGGGCTAGAGAACCGAATTGCTGAAGTTAAGCCGAGTGTTCAGCAAATGTTGAACTCACCTGACATTCTGTTTCACTGCACCTCAGAGTGATATGGTTTTATTGCACTATAATTAAACTACACTGACATAATTATTCATTTAATGCACACACCCTTGCTAGTTTTAGTTTAGTAAAATGAACTGTAGTGTTGCTTAGTTCATTTGAACTCACAGAACAAACCAAAAAGAGGACCTGCGGTGTCATAAGCTGTGACAATAAAAAGGACACAATGCTCAAGTACAGATGTAGTGTTGCCCTGTTTCCCAGTTGTAGTGTTCAGTACAGGCATTGGAAAGTGTATCTTTGCAGTAGATCTTTCTTGATGTATGTGTGGTCGAGAAATTCCTATACGGTTTTGAATCCTGTAGAGATTTTATAAGCTGTTTTCATTGTTATGAGTGGATGTTAAGGTTCAATACAAAATATCTGTCACAAAATCTGGTTTATGTTGTATGTGTAGAGTCAGTCTTAAAATGCTAAACAAAGCCGGAGTATTTTCCTGGTTAGCCAAGACCAAATGAACCCCTTTCCCACAAAATATTAAATATGCACAGTTTCTGAAAACATGCACAATTTTGGTTCTAATAAATACACGTTAAGGGGCAATGTATACATTTTAAAGTATTTATTTAGCATCTGGTGTAAATAGTACGTTCCAGTGTTTTCTTAAATGTAACATGAAGTTATTAAATTGTAAATTCCAACTCAAAAATAAAATGTATTAACACTCAGAAATAAAGGTATAAAATCTGTCACCTGGACGGTACCTTTCATACTGTACAGGTGGACATTAGTACCTTTAGGTACACTTTTGCGCCTTTTAAGATTCACCTTTCATACTGTACAAAATGTGATATTTTTTTTTTAAATGTAGATTTTTCTCAAAATTGATGTGGCTTGATTTTTATAATATTTTTCCCACTATAGAAGTCACTGGTTACCAACATTAGCGGAGTATAAACCTTTTTTTTACAATTTATTTTTCTTTTGTGCTCAATATTAGAAAGAAACAGTCTGTCAAATGACAGAATTATTATTATCTTTTATTTGTGTAAACTTTAACAAATGAATAATTTGACTGAGAAAGTCTCAACTGTGGTTTATGTTAAAGATTCAGCTTAAAATGGCAAATTCAGGCCGTCTCCCTCTTCTGACTTCAGAATGCATAAATAGTGTGCTGCATCTCCGGCAGCTGATTGCTAATATGAATTGTTTAGACTGCATTCTAATCAGATTTCTCACTTATCTTATTTGATAAACGGTAATCCTTTCCTGTAAGCTTCCTCCGATGAGCTTAATACAATTCATGGAAGATGGAAGGCATTTATTTTGGGAAATGAGGGATTGTGACAAACATTCTTCATTTTTTCTTTCCTACACATTGTACACCCCCCCCCCCTCTCTATCTATCACACTCTATTCTCTCACACTTACAAATGTTTATTTATACGGTTATAAAGCTAACAGTACTCTGTCTACTTCATTTTATCTCTGCCAACACAAGTGATAATTTTCCAGCTGATCTGTTAATAAGCTGTTCTTTTGTGTGCTTTAAGCCTCTGCACACCTGAATCCTCTAGTTTAAATCAACCTAGCATAGGCTGGCCCAAAAATTCTATTCTATTCTATTCTATTCTATTCTATTCTATTCTATTCTATTCTAGCGAATGCTTCAAATGTTAGGTCACCAATCAAGGTCTGAAGTAAACTATTGTCAATCATCAAATATGCATAAACACCAGCATTGGTGATTGTATTAAATAATATTGCTTGCCAATTGGGTAGCTTAAATTTGATTACTTGTAAAAATGCCTAAGAATGTGATTTTGAAAAATGGCAATAACTGTATTACAATGATAATACAATGTAATATAATATCCACTGTGATGTGCTGCTTTGTCAACTTTTCACATGAGCAGATCATGGAATGGCTTAGTCTGATCTTAACCACTATCAATTCAAATAGTTTCTAAATCTATTAACAAAAATGTATATGTTTAATTTAGTAATTTTACTAATGTTCTATTAAAATAATAATTAAATTTTTATTGCTTATTATTATAACAAACTTCAATTGATTCAAATTACAGTCCAATTCTTATGATCATTTAATTAATTTTATTTTATTTTATTTTATTTTATTTTATTTTATTTTATTTATTTATTTTTTTTTATTTTTTTTTATTTTATTTTATTTTATTTTATTTTATTTTATTTTATTTTATTTTATTTTATTTTAAAACCAGTTAGATGTTAGCTGGCCGTGCAACCAAATTATTTGAACATTTAATTATTAAACATTTTTATTAAACCAGCAATGCGTGTGGTATTTTAGAGTTCTGAAAATGCTTCTTTGGCACCTTCTGTCCTGTCATACCTAGTGTTTTTACTATTTAAAGAGTTACTAAGATCTTTAAGTAAAGGCTGAACAGGACAGTTGTATCTCAGTGGTACTGGCAGGGTCAGACTTTGTAGTGTAAAGTCTAGTGCTCATACCACCCGGCCACTAGATGGCAGCCTCATTCTAATCTTCTTTAGAAGGGTAAATCCGTTCTGCTTGGCTGCAGATGTGAAATGCAGTGAAATGGAGATTGATTTATGGTGTTATGTTTTAAATTCGGCATAACCATAAAATATAAGCAACATCAGAGGTGCACAGTGTGAAGGATACTTGTAGAAAAAGAAAGAACTTTTCAAAGTCACATACCGTTCAAAGCTTTTCTTTTAGAGCAAAAATGATTAACCATAAATGCACAAACAAATCAAATGGTGAATTTATTTGCTCCCAAAGCTTATGATGATTACATATTTGCATATTTTCAAGGTTGCTTGAAGGGATAGTTTACCCCAAAATGAAAATTCTGTAAGCATTTACTCACCCTTCACTTGTTCAATCTGAACACAAAAGAAGATATTTTGAAAAATGTTGGTTGCTGCAGGGACTCATTCACTTTTGTGTTCAACAGAAGGAAGAAACTTGTAAAGGTGTAAAATCACATGAGGGGGAGAGTAAATGATGAGGTAATTTCCATTTTTGGGCGTACTGTCCGATTAAATAGTGTTTTAAACTACAAATAAATGCCATCTGAGCTTCCAAAATTACCTGGGAGAAAAAATACAGATTCATATATAATAACTGAACAAGTCTTGACTGAATTACATCTGACTCAACATCCATGTACAGAAAGCGCTTCTGTAACAAACACTTTTCACACATTTCACAAGGATGTCAGATTATTTTGTGTGTAGTAGAGACCTCTATTCTCTAACTGAACAAATTTGTGCTTTAATCTTTTGTTTTGGCTTTATTCTCCACTTACATTGATGTTAAGAGATTCTCTGTATAAAATTATTCACCCACACATACACATACACACAGCAGGCAAACCTGGAGGCCACTTAACGCTTTCTAGACCTGACAGTCCCTTCCTGTAATTAATGGCTGTTTAGACTGCATATGCAATCATGCATCTTCCTTTTTCTTTCTTCATTTTTACGTATTGCTCTCCCTTTTCTCCTGATGCCTTTATCTTTCTCTCCACCTGACAGGTGCTTCTGAGCATAGTGCATCAACGCTGCTGTATCCTCCAAGACAGGAACACAGGTAAAAACTACACACCTGCCATTCAAATGCAAGCTTCAGAGCCAAAAGCTCTTTGTTTTTTTTTTGTTTTTTTTCAAATGATTTGTAGACAGATGCTGATCTAAGAGTTTGTGCGTGTTAGATAAGTTTGTATACATTGGTTTTTATACGTGATTGATTTAGGCAGGTCTGACGCCAAAAAGTCTGACTCTGCCAGTATTGGTCTTCAGATGCGGCTTCAGCTTCACACTGGGCCGAAAATAGCACAAAAATGACTTGGGAAAATCAAAATTTGGAGCACAACACGTATTGATTCTGAGTAAAGGTTTAATGGAGGGAAGCGACTGATTTGATGACTGAGTGTGTTTGGATTGTACCTGTGCTTCTTGCACTTACAGCTTCATCCATTTAATGGTAACCATTTACACACATTTTAGATAATTAAGCCCTGCGTTTGTGAATGTACTTGGCAGTGTAATGGATGGACTGAAGGACTTTAAAAGCTAAAATGGAATGCATTTGTTATACTGTACACTGGGAAAGTCTGTTTATAATGGTATTTTTAGTGAAGAGGCAGTTTACTCCTTTTTTGATGAGCAGAAATTAGGATTTAGCTTTTCCTATTTTTTTTAATGTTTTCTTTTTACACTTTGAGGCACTTTGTTTATTTTGTGTAATTTGTGTATACAACAAAATTAATTTTTTTTCCTGTTTTACAGCAAGCATATTGAAACTAAAATAAAGCAATCATGTTTTCTTCAGAAACAAAGATACAAAACATAAAATACAGTATTATTAAAGGGCCACGAAACCCCCCTGTCTCAGTGTGGTGTTTTCATACCTCTAGCTTAGAAAAGCTCAGGAAAGTGGGTGTGTCCAGCTCGGTTTAGGTAGGAGTGTCAGGGGAAGGAAAGAGGAAAGGTTTTGCATAAAAATGGGAGTTTCCATTTGTGCACGCGCTAAATTTTAAACAGGCAAAACAAACAGACGCAGGGGGAGAAAGACTGTGACTGTGTTGACATGGACATCAGTAATCGAATTATTGGCTAAATTCTTAATTTGTCGACTTTAACGGTGGTTTGGCACTTTCACTTATGCAGGAACATTTACTGCATGCCCCCCGTGACAAACGAGATGTGTGATACTGCTAAGAGTGCGGTTTTAATGGAGTGTTTGATACCGCACGGCGTATGACAGAAAAAAAAACACTCTGCGTTTCTCTGTAACTTAGATGCACTCGGTTGGTAGCGTCAGAAAGCTGTGTGTGTATAGACTGCAGTGTTTACATGTTTCGACTCGGAGAGCAGCATTTACAGCGGATCTTTCAGTCTATAATATTGTAGTGATGTTAACGTACTGTAAACTCAGTAACAGTTCTAATCACTCTGACTAAGGTCTGTCTTTAAACACTGAAACAGTACTGCTCACGATACGTACTAACTTTGTCATCTGAATAAACAAACAAAGAGCACTGATCGCTGACCATATCTGTAGAGCAGGACAATCAACATGAACTGGAGCCACGTCTGTTTTAAAAGGTTTTAAACCAGAAGAACGAATTTGCTCGAAATAACGCAAAAACAACCAATTTTCAGTCTTTAGCGAAATATATGTGTCCTAATAGTGTTTATAGCAGCACGGGACACATATATGACTGTCAACAGCTCAAAAAATGTGTTTTGGTGTTTAGTGACCCTTTAATATACTTATGTGAGATGATCATCTCAGTTTTTGTCAATATTGCACACCCTTGCGTTATAAGTAGTCTAAGTGACTGTGAGGATCCCAATCTCCTGCCCTTGCCATGAAAAACTAGTGATCCGACAAGAGATGCATTACTGCAGCCTCATCATAATCATCATAACATCTCCATTCCTGTGAAGATTAAGTATCCTGATAAATGTGAAACATTTTTTTTCTTTCTCATTATGCATTCCTGTATTGTGTGTGTGCAGATGACAGCAAGGGCATTTGTCAGAACAAAGCTTGATAAACAAGCGTGCATAATTTTTACATAATATACCAAGTGGATTTCGCTGCTGGGGCTTCTCTGCCTCTCTTTTACTAGAACACAGAATGAATTAAACCAGAGGTACATGTTTTAATTAGATAACTGAAGAGCATAATAGATGCTAGATTGATTTTTGAATTATATATTTATTTAAATCATGACTTTTATGTTTTGCACTGACAATATTTACTTTTCTGTATCCTTTGGACATTTGTACTACCCAGAACGCAATGTTAGGCAAACTATAAAGGAGACTGCAATGTTATAAAATTGGTGATTTTTTTTAAGCAGATTTTGGTTGGCCTTTAGACATGTCATGTGATATTGTTGCAACTCTCAATCGGCTTAATTGAAAACATTTTCCATTTCATTTTGGTCTGGACTAAGACATGCCAGTAAAGAGTGTTCTGATTCTTTATTATTACAGTTAATACATCAGGCTATTAATGGCCCATATGATATATGCGACAGTGAGAAAACGAAAGAAAAATAACATTGTTTCAAAAGTAGAAATCTATACTACTAGAACTGTTCTGTTGATATTGCCACAAACATAATTCTTTTTTCACTATAGCAGACTGCCTACAAAATTGCTTGTAATTTATTGCTCTATATTTCCCATTAATCTGTTTTTATTCAGGTAACATTTACACCATTTTTTATGTAAGCTAGCACTCAAAATATTAGTTTCAGCATCTATATCGTGCGCATCTGCAGTAGTCACATCGCAGGATCTGCAATGTTAAGTCGGGATTATAGTTGACCAGGAGCCACAGTTGAAAACCTGCATGGTTTGTGGAGTAACTGCATGGTTTAAGAATAAATTCAGATAATTTGCATGCGTTTTTAAGACCTGTGACTTTGTGAAAATTGAAGCCAGTTTAAAGCATTCAGGCACAAGAAGTTATAATGTTTGTAACTTTTAAAAAACGATACAAATAACTAATACAATAAAGACAATACAGTGTTTTTTATTGTGTCTATTGAATTTGTGCCTAAATAATACTAGACTCCCAGAAAATCATTACTAGAATACAGTTTGTTTCATTTGTGGTTTGTTCCACTCTATTTATCTGTGTTTCCCTTTATTATAAAATACATTTTACTGGACTGTCCTGCTTTTAATGATTCCAAAGCACTTTTATATGAAATGAACTCTGTTAAGGACATTTTTAGCAAAGTGACACCAGAAAATATTTAATTTATGGATTCATTTTGTTTGTTGATTTTTAATTGTATATTTATTATTGAAATGTTTCTGCCATGAAAATAGCCTTGGTTGCTGACATGGCATTAAACAAAAAAATACATTACATTATCACTGTTTTGTTGTTTGCTATATTTTATGCAGATGCACTTCTCTAAAATTAATCCCAATCAATCTAGTTCTTTCCAAATAGAGCTATTCAAGTCAATTGGTGAATATAGGATTTTCAATATAAGATTCTGACAGTATGATAACCTTGGATAAAAATTTCACTGTTTCACGGTATGACGGTATTGTGTTTACTGCTCTAAAATAGGCTCTTTTTAAACTTCTGGGTGAAAAACAAAACCTTTTTCCCCTTTGAACACAATATATTTATTTAAATATATTTATTTAAAATATTTTGTGGCAGTAAACATGTCAGGCTAAATAATTGAAGTAAATCATTGACTTCTGCTGTCTTCATTTGTTTCGAAAACACAGATGTTTTTTTACAATTTACACCTTAAAAAAAAAAAGAAGTAAATAAAAAAATATCATCTATACATTAGGGACGGTATAGCAGAAAATTTTGGCGGTATGAAAACCATGACTTTTTCATACCACAGTATACCTTGAAAATGGTTATCATCCCATGCCTACCCAAGTGTAAGCTCACAAATTTTCATTGTTGTGAACAAAACACAATGCTCTGCACTATAGGCCTACAGTGCTAAATGATTGATCAAACAAAGTTTTTTTTAATTTATTTTAATGTTTATTTAGATGGATTTTGTTTGACTTTTTTTGTATATTTGTGTTTCATATATCATATAGTTTGCTTATGATAACAAGTTTTCTTTAGTTTTTCCTTTTATTACAGAGCAGTGAGGGGTCTTGGTAAAAAAATAAAAATAAAACAGGTTACTGCAGGGCGCCACGGTGGCCTAGTGAGTAGCGCGTTCGAAAGAAGGTCGCTGGTTCGATCCCCGGCTGGGCCAGTTGGCATTTCTGTGTGGAGTTTGCATGTTCTCCCCGGGGTTGCGTGGGTTTCCTCCGGGTGCTCCGGTTTCCCCCACAGTCCAAAGACATGTGGTACAGGTGAATTGGGTAAGCTAAATTGTCCATAGTGTATGTGTGTGAATGAGAATGTATGAATGTGTTTCCCAGAGATGGGTTGTGACTGGAAGCGCATCCGCTGCGTAAAACAAATGCTGGATAAGTTGGCGGTTCATTCCGCTGTGGCGACCCCGGATTAATAAAGGGACTAAGCCGAAAAGAAAATGAATGAATGAGGTTACTGCAAACATGAGAAAGCCAGAACCAAATCAGTCATGTAAGGACACAAAATTTCCTGCGAAATCTTGGAGTGTCTTAATAACCACTCTGCCCAGTTTGAAAGTTGGTAGTTTTTATTCCCATTTGATGTAGAGTCTCTGAATGAATTGGTAGAGTTTGCACCAGTGCTGTGGCCATGGTTTCATCCTGTTTCTATGGAGACAATGCAGATTGTGTCAGAATAGGTCCACTATCGACGCCTACCATCCTTTTACATCCTGGTCTGAAAGGCATTTTACCTGGCGCATCTCCATCATTCACGTGCCCCATTAGAAATTTTAGCTTTGGCCTTTGCTTTAGTGCTGGTCTCAAACTCCAAGCTTTGAAGGTGGCCATCACAGAACTTCCCCTCATTATGCAAATTGGTGTCCGTGATTTTCCCCTCGCTCAGCCTTGTATGGACCTGTTGTAAGGCAGAAAGCAGCATCTGTGAGTATAAAGACACTGGCTGCTCTCTTTCTCTACCATATGAAGGGAAAGACAGATGCTTATGCTGTATGGAGCAGCTTCTGATGACGCAGAAGAAAACACACTTGCATTTGGCAATAAGCTTACAATTCAGAAATAACACGAATTCAAGGCGCAGTGAGTTAGATTCAGTTATGAATGCCGTGAAGCCTTTGAGAGTGCAGAGAAATGTGGTGCGAAAGGTTTTTTCAAGACTCTTCTAGTTTTACAGATGTGGACAGCTGTGATAGTCAGATACAGGATCATGGCATGAGGAGTCACACGCAAACACCAGAGCTTTGTGTTGGATCTGTGAAATGAAGGTCCCTTGTGCTTTTTTAAAATGTTCTATATATTTCAATTCTGGAAACACAGTGGCTCAGTGGTTATCACTGTCACCTCACAGAAGGTCGCTGGTTCGAATCCTGGTCAGTTGACATTTCTGTGCAGAGTTTGCTTGTCCACCCTGTGTTAGTCTGGGTTTCCTCCGGGTGTTCCGGTTTCCCCCACAGGCCAAAGACATGCGCTATAGGTGAATTGAACAAACTAATATGGCCGTAGTCTATGTGTGTAAATGAGTGTGTATGGATGTTTCCCAGTAGTGGGTTGTAGCTGGAAAGTAATCTGCTGTGTAAAACATATACTGAATAAGTTGGCGGTTCATTCTGCTGTGGCAACCCCTGATGAATAAAGGGACTAAGCCAAATAAAAAATGAATGAATGACTTTGTTCATTGATGTGTGTAGACAGTTTTCAAAAAACACTCTACACTAATAATTCATTTTACACAAGTTGTACTTGCTATAGTAATTACAAGTAATAATGTGTAATTATATGCATATTACCCTAAACCTAACCCACATTCTAACCCTAATCATATAGTAAGTAGTTATGATGTGATTATTTGCTATCGTTAAATGAATAGTTACAATGTAACAAGGACACCTTAAAATAAAATGTAACCAAAAATTAGTATAGAATAAATTTTCACTATTTTGACATGTAAATTTTAGATAGAATGTGATGAATAAACTAGAAGGAATTAATATTTCCATGTAAAATGTTCTCCAGTGTTCTGAAAAATAATATTTCATAATCTTTGATCATTTTGAATATTTCCTAAAATATTATAATTTTGTTTGGGTGTGTGTTTGGCATGTGCATACACAAATATTACACTTCGTTGTAAAGAGGTTTTTCCAAAAATACATAAACGACAATTCAATACACATAAAAGTCAATGGCTAACAAAACTTTGAGTAAAAAAAACCCATAATGGCACTAAACTAAATTCATTATAAAAGAAAATGCACACTAAGACCTCATGAGAATCCGGTGAGCTCAGATAAACCCAAAAGAGATTTCAACATTATTTTTAACAGCATTATTATTTTATTTTGTCTTACTTCACACTGCATTTGTTATATTTTCATTTTAGTTTAATTTAGTTTCTGAGTTTTATTCAAAGAAAACCCACCTGCTTTTCTTCCACCTGCATATGTGTTTAAGAGACTTCTTCCTGGTTGTTTGACCTCAAAATGGTCTCATTAGTTCTTGAAGAATGTTGCATGCCTGCGGCTGCTTTTGCCCTCAGTGGTGAATGAATCAAGGTGTGTTTGTGTTTGTGTGTGTGTGTGAGGCATACTCTGCTCTTAATAACCACCTTAATATTTCAGCATTTTGTTTCCATATTTTAATTTTAGTGATTTGGAAGTCAAGTCGATCTAACTCTTGTGTGGATATTTATAAACAGAAACTCTTTCCATAACAAATTTTTCCACTTGTTTTTGTGAATTATTTTTTATGCATGCTAATGTTTTGATTAGTCTGCAAAGGCGCGAGGTTTATCAGCAAAGTTTTTTTGGAATTGCTGATGTTCCACAAAACTTTTCGTGTGGCCCTGCTTTGCATTCTTCGAAGAGCGCTTGTATCGATTTCTCGGTCCCTGAAGGGGTTTTGTATGCTCTCTCTCCTTCTCTCTGTCTGATATAAAGATTGCATTTGACAGAGAAAGCGCTCCCCTTGCTTTCTCTTCCCTCTGTGTCACGGTTATTCAGATTTTAGACTTCAGTCTGCAGTGTTATTCTTTCATCAGTATGTAGTGGGAGTCCTGCGAGCTAATGAAAATTGCTATAGAGAAACAAGTCTGTCCTGTGTGTTATGCCCAAGGTCTTTTTTTTCTCTCCAGAAGATGCACTCTGGAAATCCAAAGGAGGGTTGGATGATATAAATAAATCTTGACAATATGCAACATATAGTGTGATCATTTTAATCCACTTTTAAATTTGCCATTCAGTTTGAATTGTCAAATTTTAATAACTGTTTAATCTTTATAAAAACAAAACAAAACAAAAAAATAAAAATATATAAAATATTTTCCAAATGATGTTTAACAGAGCAAGGAAATTTAGCAGTATTTCTATAATATTTTTTTTCTTCTGGAGAAAGTCCTATTAGTATTTATTTGTACAATATTTTTTTTCGATTGTCTACAGAACAAATCACTGTTATGCAATGACTTGTCTAATTACCCTAACTTGCCTGATTAACCTAATTAAGCTTTTAAATTGCACTATAAGCTGAAATTTATGTACTGTCATCATGGTCAAGAGAAAAGATATCAGTTATTATAAATGAGTTATTAAAACTATTATGATTACAAATCTGTTGAAATTGAAGCAGAAGTTGGGGGAAAAATATACTGGGCGCTAATAATTCAGGAGGGATAATAATCCTGACTTTAACTGTATATATTTATTCATTCATTCATTTTCTTTTCGGCTTAGTCCCTTTATTAATCAGGGGTCGCCACAGCGGAATGAACTGCCAACTTATCAAGCATTTGTTTTACACAGCAGATGCCCTTCCAGCCGAACCCATCTCTGGGAAACATCCGTACACACTCATTCACACACATACACTACGGACAATTTAGTCTAGCCAATTCACCTATAACACATGTCTTTGGACTGTGGGGGAAACCCACGCAACCACAGGGAGAACATGCAAACTCCACACAGAAATACCAACTGACCCAGCTGAGGCTCGAACCAGCGACCTTTTTGCTGTGAGGTGCACGTGCTACTCACTACGCCACCGTGGCTCCCCAACTGTATATACAGTTATATATATATAACTGTAAACAAAAAACTATATATACACTATGGTGCATGTGAGCAAAAATATCCGGTTTACAGATTATAAGGCAACACTTTATAATAAGGTTTATTAGTTAATGCATTTACTAACATGAACTAATCATTAACAACACTCGTACAGCATTTAATAATCATAATTGAACATTTACTAATGCATTATTAACATCCAGGTTCAATCTTGTTAGCGCTAGTTAATGCAACATGAGTGAATGTGAACTAACAATGAACAACTGTATTTTCATTAACTAACGTTAACTAACATGAACAAACACTGTAGTAAATGTATTGTTCATTGTTTGTTTGTGTTAGTAAATGCATTAATTAACATTAACTAATCAACCTTATTGTAAAGTGTGACCGATTTTATACCAATAATTTATTCAGTATATTGTGGATGAAATGCTCAACCAGCTCACAAAAGCTAGTCGGAGATTAGATTCTGACGATATGATAACCTTGGAAAAAAATGTGATGGTTTCACGGTATGACTGTATTGTGTTTACTGCGCTAAAATATATTATTTTTAAATGTCTGGCTAAAAAACTAAATCTTTTTCCCCCATGAACATAATATATTTTATTTTGAGAAACATTTAAAATATTTTGTGGCACTAAATATGTCAGGCTAAATAATTAAAATGAATCATTGACTTCTGTACTTCATTTGTTTCAAAAACACAGATGTCTTTACAATTTACACCTAAAAAACTAAAAAAAGAAATGTAAATAAAAAAGCTTACTCATACCTTACACTCTAAAAAAAAAAAAGGTTCCTTGAGGTTCTATAGAACCCTAGGGTTCTATACCTGGCCAGTAGAACATTTTACCCAAAAAATGGTTCTATTTAGAACCCTTTGAGCGCAAAGAACCTTTTTGATTAAAATGGTTCTATAATGTGAGATTTATGACATAATTATATAGTAAAGATTATAAATAATAATAAGCTATAACACAGAGAGACAAAGCTTTTTGAGTCAAAACCTAATAAAATGACCGCTATGGTCAAAAACCTAATCAATGTATGATGGGATTTTTGTTTCATGCAGGTTTGTACATTACCATATAACTAATATTTTATAAATGCTTAATATTTAACATTTATTACGAATTATTTTGTGAAATAAATAAAATAACCAGTTTATTCAGACTGTACAGTTGTTATGGTTAAATAAATTGTTTTAAACTAATAATCATGAAAAAGCCCTCTGGTGACATCATTCATTGGTGGACTGGTGGTGAAGAGCCTCGAGAGAGTGACGGTTAATTTTTGAAAAGGAGAACTCCGCTATTGCGGCTCCATCATTCAGGTACGTTATTACTCTTTTAAAACTATAATAATGAAATATTTTGTATTACGAGGTAATGTTTCTCTTCCCTTGTCTTATATGGTGACACAGACTAAATATGAGGGTACGTTAATATGGATAAATGAGGCCATCAGTTACTGATGGCCTCGACCGACAGCCTTCGGTTCAGGAATCTGTGTTAAGCTGACTTTGCTCTGCTTTTTGTTCGAAATAAGTTACAATTTTGCTTTATTTGTTTGTCAGTATTAATTAAAACAACAATAACAATAAAACAGGTGCGTTTTCTAAAGGCGAGCTCCGAGAGGGAGCGTGAAGCGCGTGCACGCTCTTTTAACTTGATATGAGCCGATTTCCGCTTTCGTGCGGTTTTTATCTTCAACCTTGAACAAACTAGTACTTCCACCTTGTTCGTGTGTGAGTTTAGCCGAGTTTAACTCGGGCTAAACTCTGTAAAGTAGTGTACACGCCGGCTAGTCTGCATTAAAACTGCAAGGTAGTGCAGCGCTCGTGCCCGCCTGAGTCTATGCACGCGCCCGCCCGAGTCTATGCACGCACTATAGTGATGATTGCTAAGTGTATTATTGAAACCCTTTAAATACAAAACATATTTTAATAATCCATAGATAAAAGATCAGGTGTTATTTATGAATGACAAACAAACATGCAGGCTAAATGTATTGTGAAATGTTGAACCTTGTTAAATATAGGCTACATATATGTATCTATTGTGCTAAATAAGTTTAAAATTCATATTTTAATGTATATCTTTCTTTTCTTCAAACAGCCTGGAAACTGAACTGCATCATAAATCTTGTGCTCGGTATGTATTAATTGCTTTTAATTTTAAACAAACTGTATTAAGTATAATGAAATGAATATTATAAAAGACTTTAACATTGTATTGTAACCTGGGCTGCAGGACACAAATAACTTTGAAGAGGAAGGATCCCAGCTTAAAGAAGGACATGCGTTGCATCCATAATTATGACACAATTATCATCAACAAGAACACCTGGTAAATATTGTATTTTATAACATGCATATTTCAGACTTGGTTGTTGTGTACTGAAATAATATATTTATCACATAAATGTTCTATTACTTATTGCTGCTGTTTTAATACAGTAAGAATATCAAGGTCGTTGCTTATTAAAAAGTCCTGCAAAGAAAAAATATGTTTTAAAAGAAAGTGTAAATTTGCCTACAGGATACCTTGTTGCAATGTCTTCAAAACAAATTTAAAAATGAAAGGATTTCAGTGGTGAGCTCATCTATCATCTCGCAAATGAAACAAATTAATGGGATGAAAAGGAAGTAAACTGTACTCTGAGGAACTTAACACAAGGCAAGTTCAGTTCAATACATTTTATGTCAAAGGTAGATTAATTCTGTGATATAAATTCATATTTCCACACTCTAAAAGGCTGTCTTCCTACCTAAGATTGTGACGGACCTGGAATGCGACACCAGATATTCATAAGTCAAGAACCAAATGAAACACCCTTTTCCAGAGCACAGATTATGGAGGGGTTTGCAGAACTAATGGAGCAGTTTTTTCTTCTTGGAGTGCCACAGCTTGTGAGTAAACACTGTTACATTGTGTGCCAAATAGTTTTGCGTCCCTGATGACTTTAAGAAACTTGTATTGCTGAAAATGTGTCATTTGGAAACTTACACATGAAGTAAACAAATTTTTTTTTTTTTTTGCATTTAGGATGCTGCATAGAAAACTTGGTGAAGAACACAGAAACATCTTTAAAAAAAATGGGCCAAAAAGGAAAGGAAAGAAGGAAGTGCTCCATGACAGTCTCATTGGACCAGCAGAGGAAACCGCAGAAGGTAACTACACCCTATACTACATACTATTTGCCCCAAACACACACACACACACACACACACACACACACACACACACACACACACACACACACGCACACTTTAATTGTATTAATTATAACTGTAATTCTATTTGATGACTTATGTTAATTGGTTAAAAGTACTCAACATTAAAATATTGTTTTACAGAAATCCAAAGGTCCTACACCATCCAGGATTCAGCAGCTCTCCTGATTCCACCAAGGTTTGAAGTTTCAGCATTACAATGGACAACACTCACTCGCTATCCTTCAACTTCTTCATTTATCAGAGGAACCACAGTGGAGTGAATCACCAACTAATCTGCCCTTTCCAGCCACAACCCAGCACTTAGAAACACCCATACATGCGTTTGGACTGTGGGGGCAACCGGAGCACCCAGAGGAAACCCACATGAACACTGGGAGAATTTGCAAACTCCACACAGAAATGCCAACTGGCCCAGTCGGGACTCGAACCAGTGACCTGCTTGATGTGAGGTGACAGTTCTAACCAGTGAGCCACTGTGCCACCCATGGACAAAACTATTTACATTATAAGAGAGGCTGACAGACATGGACATGCTACAGGTTGTTAAAATGGCTGTTTGCAGTGTTTTGCCTAATACTTTTGCAATGTTTTTCATTAAATTATGTATAAAAATGGATGTTGTGATGACCAATACATACATGTACCATCCACTTTTTGAAATTGTAGTGTTATTTAATAGATGTTTTGATTGTTTGTGTATTGTTTCTATCTGCATTGTGATATATTTCTCTTCATTTTAGAGATGTGTGAAGGTTAAATACTGTATTTGTTCAAACAGTAAAAAAGCTTATAAAAGTGAAATCATTACAATTACAGTGTTGAATGCCATTAAACTGTTAAGGTAGATCTGCTGTCCAATGGTAAGTATGCAGAGGTGCAATTTTAAATATTATTTAAAAAAATATTTTGTATAATGAATGGAATAAATTTAAACAATTTGATTTGTCTGGATTAGTTTTATTTTTTATTCATTAATAAGTAACAATAATTCAATAATAAATAAAAAGAACCCTTAAATGGTTCTAAATAGAACCATCTAACTTGAATTCAAAGAACCATTTGGGGTTCTATTTAATGAACCTTTAAAATGGTTCTATATAGAACCTTTTTGGGGTTCCATATATGAAGCGCTTGATAGAACCATTTTTGGTTCTATATAGAACCGTTTGTTTTAAGAGTGTAGGAATGGTATAACACAAAACTTTGGCAGTATGAAAATCTCGACTTTTATATACCGTGATGTACCTTGAAAACGGTTATCGTGCCATGCCTAGTCGGAGTAGTTTTCTGCGGAAGAGCGAATAAATGAAACGAGGGGGGAAAAAGAAGAGAGGTGCATTGCCTCGGGAGTGGTTGATTCCTCTGATTTGATGGCAGGATGAGAGTATAATATTGAGGTTAAGAGGTGAAGTCAGAATTTTTGTGTGAAGTCACACTGAGTAATATACAGTGGCCGTCAGTCACACAAAGTCACAGCTGTCAAGGAGCAAGGTTACACAAGGTTAAGCACACAAACATAAGTTCATATATTTAAAAAACAGGATTAAATTATCAATGCATGAAACAAAGTTAGAAAACATTATAATTATTATAATGGCAATACTAGTTTTTGTAAATCATGAGTGCTTCATTCATGTCATATTTACGTGGTTTACTCTGTTCTTCTCGCAGTTAAACAGCTACTTACTTTCATTTGTTTCAGGAGAAGTTGATGAATGAACACGTTGTACATTTAGCAGATCTCTCCACTGAAGCACAGGCTAACATGATTGTGTCCATCATCCGATATATATCAAATAATATTCAATTCAAATAATATGATCGTCATTAAGTTGTTTATGTGTCAAAATGTGGAAATAGAAAGCCTCGTCCTCTACTCAATATTCTGTTTCGGTTGTAAAAACTTCTCAGCAGCTTCCAGGTCACACAGAATTAAAAGTTTTTTAAATACACAAGAGTTATTTAGGCCAATTGTAGAAGACCTTACAAACAAAATTAGGAACGATTAATGCTGTATAAAACTACACTTGAATTTTCACTGCGTTTTATTTTATGATCCAGTCTTTTGATTCATCTACTGTATGGATAATACACCCATCTGTAGGAGACGTGGGAAGCAGCGTCCACCTGCACTGAAGCAATAGGGTGTTTGCGGGGAGAAGAGGATGAAATCACTTTCATGCACAGGAAATTAGAGAGCAGAAAGCCTGACATGGTTGTGTTTTGTGTGTTTGACCTGCCTGAGTCAGAGATCTGAGCTGATGATGAGAGAGACCAAGACCCCATCACACGGCTCATTTGCACTGCTCAGCAGACAACACACACTGCTGCTTCCTGCTGGAGATGTTTACTAGTTTAGACATGCAAATCAGAGAACAATGGGACAGCCTCTAAGGTATAGAGATTACAGTAAGAAGTCAGATAGATGAATCAGCATGATCTGTTCATAGAGCTTGAAGGACACCAGAGTATACGGATGGCAGATGACCAGGGGCTGCAGTGAGGAGGATTTAGGTTAGTGATGAACTGAAGCTTGGCCAAATACATCAAGTATTTTTTATTAAAGGTCACCAAGACTAGATTTATTTAATCAAAAACAGTAATATTGTGACATTTTTCTATTTTATTTAGTTTTTTACGTTTTTATTTGATTTTGAATTGTTATTTATTTCTTGTAATTTAAAGCTGATTTTTTAGAATCATTACTCCAGTCTTCGTCATCACATGATCTTTATAAATCATTGTTATAGTTTAGTTTTGCATTATAAAGCAGTTAAACCTATGTTTTATTTGTGTGGAAATCATGATTTTCACATTGTTCCACATTTTGATTATTTTTGAATTACAAAGGTTTTATAAAGGTTTTATTTACTATAACGTTTTAAAATGCATTACTGTTGAATAAAAGTAAGTTCTTACTAAGAGAAGAAAGTCTGAATATGTTGCTTAAAAATGTTCAAAAAAGTTTACTAAAAGTAACTAATAATAAACCTTAATTTTAGTTTTAGTATGTCTACTAACTACTGATATTTCTTCCAAATTTTAAATACAGAATATAGTAATTTAGAGCATTATTTTGTACATAATAAACTGCATTTTTCCCCAGATGATTGTATTCCTATTTTAGACAATAGGGATTTTTATTTTTTTATTTTTTGGAATAACCCTGATCACAACCATTATTTTCTGAAAGAAAACAAAGCTTTAAATTACAATATTTTTTCATTCATTGATTTTCTTTTTAGTCCCTTAGTTTAGTTTAGTCCCTTTATTAATCAGGGGTCGCCACAGCGGAATGTACCGCCAATTTATCCAGCATGTTTTTTACTCAGCTGATGCCCTTCCAGCCACAACCCAGCATTGGGAAACATGCATACACTCTTGCATTCACACCCACACATACACTGTGGGCAATTTAGCTTATTAAATTCACCTAAAGTGCATGTTTTTGGACTTGTGGGGGAAACTGGAGCACCCGGAGGGAATCCACGCCAACATGGGGAAAACTTGCAAACTCCACACAGAAACTGATCCAGCCGGGCCTCGAATCAGCATCCTTCTTGCTGTGAGGCGACAGAGCTACTCACTGTGCCCCCGTGTCGCCCCTACAGTGTTTATTATTTAAGATTTAGAAGTAAGAAAAAATGTAGAGCAAATGTTAAAAATGAGTTCATTTGCTAAAACAGAACCACAGTTTTTTTTGCAGTTGAACTCTTTAATGCTTCTTGTAAAAACATGATTTCTGAAAACTACCAAAATTTTCCAGGTTTATTTATTTGCATAAATCATGTTTTTGCAACTGTACTGTGCAAAAACAACATCAAACGAACATGATATCCAAAAAAATACTAAAAATAGAGTTATCTGTTCTCGCAAATAAGCTCTTTATATATATATATATATATATATATATAAATCTTCATTTGCTTGCATATAAAATAAATTGTAAATTGCAATTAATTATAAAAACATCTGTATCGTTTGTAAACATTCAACATCTCCATCCTGACCACTATAAAAAAAAATATTGCTGTAATTTTTTTTTGTTGAAGATAATTTTTGAAAGTGTAAGGGTCCATCTCTTGTGTTGTGTCCTCCTGGTTCCCCTGAGCCTGTAGTGCAGACGCTCATGAAGACAGATGGTTGTTATTAGAGGCTGTAAGGCCTGCGAGCACTGGATTCCACTTCAGTCACTGCCGGCCTCAGACCCCAAACTCATTACACAATGCAGTGTGATTTTGCTCACACCTGCTTCAGCTGTGGCCAAACTTTCAAACAGATGCACACACACAAACACAGATGCACATGTGGGTTTCACAGAGAGACGCATGGATAAAAACAAACACAGATGTGCACATATTGTTCCTTTCACCCACACTATACACAAAGCAGTTCAAGTGTGATAGTGATGTGGCTTCTATGTTTTAGAATTATAGTTAAGAGGACTGACATTTCTGGTTTTGCTTTTCATAGCAATAATTATTTATTTGCATCGATTCTTTATAGTTGAAAATGTTCTTTATATTATTAAAACTTTCTTCACATTTACAGGTTAAGAACTGTATAAGAACTTAAAATGGATCTTTATTTTTTTATATACTTTATTTTTAACAGTTAAAAAGGGAAGTCTTCTAGTAAAAATCACCTTTCAATATACTTTTCAATGGTTGGGGATAAGTAAGTATGTTTTTGTGAAGAAAGATAGTTGTTGTTGTGCAAGGTCTTTCAAATTTATAAAGGACCACAAAGTATTCAGAATAGATTAATGTAATATTCAAATATTTATATAAAAATTATTATCTGTACAAAAAAAATAAAAGGCTAAATTAAATTCAACATTGATGATAATAATAAATGTTTGTTGAGCAGAAACTAGCATATTATAAAATGATTTGTTTGTTGATTTGGATAACGTGACACTGAAGAATCGAGTAATGATGTTGAAAATTCAGCTTTGTCATCACAAGAATGAATGAATGAATTTTCTTTTCTGGCTTAGTTCCTTGAATTATCAGGGGTTGCCACAGCGGAATGAACCACCAACTTATGCAGCATATGTTTTGCGCAGCAGATGCCCTTTCAGCTGCTACACAACACTGTGAAACTCCCATACACACTTGCATTCACACTCATACACTGGCCAATTTAGCTAATTCAATTCACTTATATCGCATGTCTTTGGACTTAGGGGGTAACCAGAGCACCCGGAGGAAACCCACATAAACACACAAAAATAAACAAATGTGTTAAAAAAATAGAGAACGGGCAGTATAAATGTTATTAATATTTTGTAATAGCACTGTATTTATTGTAGAAATGCAGCCTTCATATTAAGCAGAGACTTATTGTTTTTTTGTTTTTTCAGTCAGTGTTTAGATCTTGTTAGTGTGTGTTTAGAATATTTCTTATATCAGGACAATAGTTGTAATAGGATGGTCTTGATTTCAACAACTACAAATGAGTTTCTTAGCGGAATGATCAGGTCTCTTGCTTCTGGACTGCAGGATATCAGCATCTGCTGTTTCCTGTGTGGAACATTAATACCATTAGGTGGTGCTGTAGACTCGCTTTATCTGGTTAATCTGAAATTATGTCAAATACACACACATGTATGTATGCACACACACACACACACACACACACACACACACACACACACACCATAAACCGTAACAACCCAGAGTGCTATAAAGGAATGAACTGAAAACAAAATTGTTTCTATGTTTGTGTTTATATTATAGTTTTTCTTAAAGTGATATTCACTCCAAAAAATAACATTTCCTCGTCCTTTACTTACACTCAAGTGGTTTTAAACTTTTGTGAGTTTTTTTCTTCTGTTGAACACAAAACAAGATATTCTGAAGAATGCTGTAAAAGCAGCCATTGGCACCCATAGTAGGAACAAAAACACGAAACTGTTTTTCAACTGTTTTTAAAAAAAGTCATTTTTTTCCAGCATTCTTCAGTACACCTCCCTTTGTGTTCAACAAAAGAAAGAAACTCAAACAGGTTTGGAACATTTCAGGTGTTGTGAAATGTTGACAGAAAGGTCATCGTCTTTAAAATAATTGTCTTTAACGTCTTCATTTTGGTTGGTTATGAAACAGTATTTTGGTTATGAAACAGTAGTTTGAGGGTGTAAGAACGAAAGTCTCTTTCAGTTTTATTATTTTTATTTTTATTATTTTATTTTATTTTTTAATAAGAATTGCATAGGGCGACACGATGGCGCAGTAGGTAGTGCTGTCGCCTCACAGCAAGAAAGTCACTGGTTCGAGCCTCGGCTGGGTCAGTTGGCATTTCTGTGTGGAGTTTGCATGTTCTTCCCGTGTTCACGTGGGTTTCCTCCGGGTGCTCCGGTTTCCCCCACAGTCCAAAGACATGCGGTACAGGTGAATTGGGTAAGCTAAATTGTCCGTAGTGTATGTGTGTGAATGAGTGTGTATGGATGTTTACTAGAGATGGGTTGCAGTTGGAAGGGCATCCGCTGCGTAAAACAGATGCTGGATAAGTTGGCGGTTCATTCTGCTGTGGCGACCCCGGATTAATAAAGGGACTAAGCCAAAAAGAAAATGAATGAATGAATGAATGAATTGCATAGCTTTATGCACTAATACAAAGTCCGTTTTTTTCCATGTGTTGCTATAGAAACCAGCATATTCATCGCCAAATACGTTATACTGTATCTGTGTGTGTTTTTTTTAGGTATGAGATTATCAATTAAGATGATGATGAAGCTGCAGAATTTCAGCCAAAACATTGGATTAAGAGGAACTCTGGAGTTGCTATTAGTGCTGTTCATTTGAAAATGTGTGAATGCTGCAACCATATATGGCTATCTTGACAATGGAATATCCTTTGGCTAGTTATTTTTTGTGTTTGCTAACTGTGCTCACAAGACTATTATTTTCACACACACACACACACGCACGCACGCACACACACACACACACACACACACACACACACACACACACACACACATAAACGTAAACAATTTTTGGAAACTTCTCATGGACGTAAGGATATTTAAACTGTACAGACTGTATATTCTACCTTCCTACCCCAACCTTAAAACACTCTACATATTTACATTTTCAAAATATCTAATTCTGAATAATTTGTGAGCCATTTTCCTAATGGGGACCAAAAATGTTTTTTTATCTAGTTTACTGCCCAGGATAGCTCTCCATAGATGTAAAAATGTTTCTACTGGACAGACTGTACTGCATTCAATTTAATTGAAGTTTACATGTATAGCGCTTTATAATCATAACAATAATCATTACAAAGCTTACACAATAATCAGTACAGCTTTACACAAGGTGCATGTTACTACATTGCAGTCGAAATAAAGAAAAGTTAAGGAGTTGTGTGTAGGGTGGGCAGTACATAAAGATATTAACCTGCAGTTATATACAGTACACAGTGTCCCTTTTAAACAATAGTGTCTCTTTGTGTAATACATTTTCAATGAAGTTTTGTGTATTGCTTAAGATTTTGTGTTGTCCTTAAAGTCCTCAGAGGGTTGGCATTATCTCTTCCTCGTAGTCCTCGTAGTGTATATATTCTATTCCCCTACCCCAACTGTCCCCCAAAACCCAACTATCACAGGAAACATTTCACATTATCAAAATACCTCATTCTGTGTGATTTATAAGCATGTTAACTGTGGAGACCTCTATTTAGGTCTCCACACTGACACAAGGCCCCATGAGTCTGTGTGCATTCAGTCTCCACTGGGATAAAAATACACAAACACACACATGCACGCGCATACACAAACACATAAACAAACAAACACACACTTATCTTTTTGTGAAGAGGTCAACCGAACATTTTTTATTTCAATACTTTGATAAAATGTAGTGTGGCTTGACATTATTGGTAAAACAAATAGAAATAACTGTAATAATAGTATAATACTACTAATTCTTCTACAACAAAACGGTTACTGATAAACTGCTGGGCCCCTGAATATTGTGCACATCACATTGTATTCCTTTGTTTAAACTAGTGTTAATGGTAAGACAATGTGAAGTGCACTATTCAACTAATAAAGAGCTATTGAAGATTCCAGCAGTCTTTCCAGCGTGTTCTTAATGGCCGAATGATTCCAACTAATATACTTTTACATATTCACATATTGGCACATATTATATATACATAAAATGTTATTTACATGTAGTGTGTCAGTTTTTAGTTGTGTGAAACTCTCATGTTGTCTTTCTTGGCATGTTCGAGAGAAACACAGATGCTCTCAGCCAAGCAACAGTGAGTCAGGTGCACAAACACTAGAGTTTGCAGCATATCAAATACACAAAGCTATTACTGATATGAACAATAACAGTCCTTTACCGGTGCTTTCAACGCTTTCAATTTAACTCTAACTCTCAAATGCTCTGTGTGTGTTAAAGGTAATGAGTAAAAATATGCTAAATCCTTACTCTAGATGTGATAATCAACAGGAAACCAGGTAGACACGTGGCAACTGTTTAGCGCAACAAAAATTCATTGTTGTCATTGCTCCCATTAGCTTGCTCCAAGCTCCACTGTCACTGAGCAACCTCGGTCTTGTTGAAATTTTTCGGACAGGGTAAAATCTAGAAGGAATACAGCTGGGGATGGAAGTTAACATTAAGTTAAGTTAAATAAGTATTTATATTATTACAACAGTACAATTACTGTACAACAGTAATTACTGTACTTACATTACTGTGAGGAGTAGGTTTAGGGTTGGGATTTGGGCAGTTAACCCCTAGCTGCAGCTGTATTCCTTTAGCAACAAATAACCTTCTGACAGCTCAAAGGCAGTCATGTAAAATTTCAAAACACAAGCAACTAATATCGAATCCAGATATAGTTTTGTTGCTCTTAAAGTTGCCCTGTGAATTATCACCTTAAACTTTTAACTCAGTTACTTATTAGCTGGTTGGTAATTAAATCGTTGCTGTGGCATTGAATTTAGTTGTACATGTATATGTGGAAGTGATTTACTTCCATTGTACTCCAGTTTGAAACGGCAGAATCAATGAAACTGAAACAGACCAAACAAGTGAAAAGAGACGAGCGTCATTCAGCTTTCAAACAAACTCTGGTACTTTGACTAAAATACAAAAGAAACATGGACAAAAGAAAAATCAGTATTGAACATAACTAGTCTATGCTAAGTGCACCAGGACATGTTCTGTAGATCTTAAATGACTGCTACAACTTTGTCATTTTATTCACAGTCTGGAGCCTTTCTCGGTTTGGTTAGAAACTCCTCAAAGCAATCATCTACAATTACTGGAACATAATTACTTTTTTCCATCCTAGTTGACCCGTAGACAGCGAGTCAGTGTGAAAACGTCTATTGTCTTCTGAGGTGACAGAAAATCAGATGGTGGTGCCAAATGAAGATTCTCAGCTACGTCGTTTGAATTTAAATGATCGCTTGTGAATTTTAACTCCGTATGAAACCAAGCTTGACATGTGTAGTTCAGCAATAATCCCTTCACTCATTCAAGAGAAGCAATAATAAGCTTGAATGAATGTAAGCAGGAAAGATGAAGAGGATGGATTTAGCTTTGCATTTGAGCGGCGTGCCACTTTCCCAGACTTATGAAGGTCAATACTATCTCTCTCTCTGAACTTTAGAGAGTTTGCCTCACAGTAGCAATCAAATGTCAGCCCGGTTTGTATCATGTGCTAAAACAATGTACTCAAGAGCTTTTTAGAAGGTTTAAAATGTGAAGTGATTTCATAGAGGAAACCCTTTAGTTGTCTACTGATGCAATAGCAGAAACCGTAACCTTTCATTTCATGCTTAATGGTTTTGTTTATTTTAATGGCTCGTCAATGTTCTCTTTGATTGGTATGTTGCATAACCTTGTTTCAAAAAGGCTGATTCTTGCGTTAGAATGTTCGTTAGCTTTTTCTCTAAACTTTTTCTAGAAAAACAACCTGAACAGTGGTTCCCAACTAGTTCACACAAGGAAATAATTCAACCAAAAATGTTAATGGAAAAGAATCATACTTATTCATATTTAGAACCTGTAAATTACAGTTAACAATATTACTAATATTACTATTGTGAACAGAGGACATGCAGACAGGGGAAGTTCCAAATGCTTTATTTAGATAAAGGCAGGCAGGGATCAAAAACCAGCATATACAGTGTTGAAGAAGATACAAGAATGTAATCAGAAGACAGACAAAAGATCAGGGCAGGTGGCAAAGAATCAAAAAAACGCGTAACTGTCAGGGTTTGGGTTGGGAAAAAGGAGCGAGGACTCAATTGCAGACAAATAAGGGTTTTTATTTATAATAAAATAAAATAAAATAAAAAGGCAAAATAAACAACCCGAGGGGAAAAACAATAACAAAACAAATAAACAAACAAATAAACTTGACTTGGCAGGCTGGTTGGGATCTGGACTGGAGAATACGACAAGACAGGGGTATCAACAATGATGAACTGGCACAGGACAGCAGACATGATGAGAATATAAAGCAGAAATAATTAAACAAACATGTGAACATAAACTACTAATGGGTTAACAAGGAGGGTGGGGCTAGACCAGGGGTGCTCAACCCTGTTCCTGGAGAGCCACTCTGCTGCAGATTTCAGTTGCAACCCTGATCAAACACACCTGAACCAATTAATTAGGACCTGAACAGCACTAGATAATTACAGGCAGGTTTGTTTGATATGGGTTGCAACTGAAATCTGCAGGAGGGTGGCTCTCCAGGAACAGGGTTGAGCACCCCTGGGCTAGACAATAGACGAGAGAGCACGTGACAAACACCACAAGCCATGTGCTCACATAAAGACTAGAACACGCAGCCAATGAGAGAACTCATTTACTGCGTGTTCGCATGACGACATGGAAGCACGCGGTGTATGTAAACATACACCACGTGCTAAACACAACAGAGGACTGAACGCAACACACAAATACACAATGAATAAAATCAAAGCGTGCATGTTTTATCCCAGCGCCAATTGAAACTGAAACTGAAACCAACTAGACTGAGATGCTGGGAATAAGCACCATGCTGCAGACAGTGAACACAAACACCAGGACGAGAGGGCGCAATCGCAAACAAGCTCAGACCTCACGCGCCAGTATCAAGCAGGAGTGCGCAGGGTCCAAGCGCGCCCACAATTGGCACTCATACAGAGATGCAATGACAACACACAGGACTAGACAAAGCTAGTGTCTGGAAGCTAGTGAATTTACAAGACTGGAGTGAAAGAACCCTGACAGTAACTGCAGGAAACTGCTTGCATAGTGAGTGCAACCACAAAACGATACTCAGCAAAGTGTGGATGAAACAAAGGTGTGTATATATGTAGTCCGGGTAATCAATGATGAAAGTTTCAGCTCTGTGTGTGTGTCCAGATGACTGTCAGCTGTGGCAGGAGTGATTGGTGCAATTACTTCTGGGATTTGTAGTTTGGCTAGAATGTATGAAGTAATCTTCAACAGATAAAACACTACTGGTAATCACAACAAATACTAATTACTATTGTACATAATGTAATGTAAACCATAAAATAATGTGTTTGTACAAATATATTACTTTAACTTTACCAGAAACCATAGGTAAAAAGGTTTTAGTTTTGCACACTTTGATATTATGCAATGATTTGCATTTTGTGAATCGATAAGGACCAAGGTTTCAGTAAAAACAAAATAAAACAAAATAAAAAACACTTTAAAAAATCAACCAAAGTACAAAAAGGTAACTAAAATGAACACAGAAGATGTAAACTACTTATTAAAAATTACACTAAAATACAGCCACAGCAAACTTCCAAGAGGGCAGCAAGAATTTTATTTAATATGATTAAATGTAATTAAAAAGCAAATAACATATAATAATAATAATCAATTAATAAACTATAATTAGTATATTAAAATTACCAGCAAAAGAATATGCACATAAAAGATGTTAACTGAAATAAAAAAATAAATATATCAGATTTGTTTTACAGCAGAAATAGATTAGCATATTTGAAGAAACGCTTGTCCAAATATTTTGCTCAAGTTAAAAAAAGAAAAAGAAAAGTTGCCCACCATTGAGTAAACTGGAATAATAAGATTCTATATCGCCATATCGATCACAAACACACTAAAAAAGATTCAGGCCAGTGCCAAATAAACAAATAAACTCTCATTTAATGTCCCCTGTCAGGATAAACACACTAACCATAATCCATCAGGCTGTCACGGCGCCAGATGTGGGGGTAAATATCATAAAACGATGCCGTTTACTGCATCACAGACTCCCTAATGAAGTCAGAGGAGCCATCCTGTTGGATGTTCATTAATCTTAAGCTCCCTTTGTGAGCTAAAGCCTCAAACCACCGTCTGAAGTCAGGATCACTGACTTGAACACAATAGTTTTCATGCATTGATTTTTCATTGTTGCTGTTGTTGTGCACTGGATTTTGAGATATAGCGAAGGCCCTTCAGATGAGAATCGCTAACACGGTGGCCAGGAGTTTGAGCAAATATATATTGGTATTCAGCTTCCATTTATTTCCCTGTAATCAAATCGTGCTTGAAAGTAATTGCATTTGCTAATTTCTTGCATTGTTAACCATGAAGAAAATTCGTAACGGATTTCAATTTATCCCTCTCATTAAGGTGACTTTCAGCAGAGAGAGTGATATCTCCCTAATTAAATAAATAGATAAATAAAGAAAGGTGTTTAAGGACGACTTAAGGAGAGCTTTAATCAGTATTCATAGCACTACAAGCGCTAGTTTAAATCCGTATGTTATGTATGCGAAGGAAAACCATGGTAAACTAGGCCTTGATGTCATATGTCACAGTTATATATCACTGTCCGCTTGAGGCACGTGTGAATTAGCATCCTGCGATGCTATTCTGCCTGAGGTTTGTTTTATGAATGGGAAAAGTAATTCAAGCTGAGAGCCTCATTGACAATTGCAAGAGGAGAATTGTTTACAAAGCTCCTGAAAAGGTTAGCCGGATACACAGATATAGTATAATAACATGCTAGTGAGGTGAGGTTAGCAGTTTGAACGGCATGTCACAGCCTCAGTGTCATACTGATTTTCACAAGGAGCAGATGGTGACGGTTT
>CAIGQQ010028302.1:6938-17462 GCA_903798035.1 Danio albolineatus | reverse complement strand
CGTCATCGTAGTAGTCATCATCATCTACTATTATAATTAGTAGTAGTAGTAGTCGTTGTCGTCTACTATTATAATTGGAAGTAGTTGTAGTAGTCATAGTAGTAGTCTTAGGCTGCGTCCGAAACCACCTACTACTCAGTAGGTACTGCATTTGAATTTAAACGTACTACTCGGCCGTTAGAAAAGTATGTTCTATACAGTATGAATGTGAGAAGTATGAATGGAATTCGGACATACTACATCCGCCATTTTGTCAAGTGACCAACTGCGTCAGATGCGTCGCTTCACTCCCATTCATGAATTCTCTCTCTGGGCATTATGGGATAGCGCAGCGTGCATGGGATGCGCACTTCAGAATCTCGCCGGAAGTAGTAAGTCATCCGGGTACTTCTCGCATACCGATTTTCGAATTCTATGAATTCAGACATACTACTCGGCTCGCATACTGATTTTAGCATACTGTATAGTATGGAAGTATGCGGTTTCGGACGCAGCCTTAGTAGTAGTCATAGTCGTCATCGTAGTAGGCCATACACAATAAATGCCCTTGAATACACATTAGATTACATTACACATCTAATTAAAATGTATTTTTCTGTCCAGTTGTCATCTTCCGGAAAAATATGAACAAAATAAATAACTTTTTATTTAAAATTATATAATTATGTAATTAATTATATTTATATATTTTAATTTATTTTTGCATATGTTAATATTTAAGAACCTATAATTCCAAGGTGACATCTGCCGTCTGAATGATTCTGAGATATTGAGCTTCAAAGTTTTTGCATTCCGTAGCAAACAGTACGTGTGTAACATTTGTTTTTCAAATAAAAAGTCTTGAAATGTGAACAACTTATGAAAAAACATCCCATAATGTAAATACGTTTTCAATTAATAAGAATATGTCAATTCAATGTTGACAAAAATGTCAGACCCTTATAATTCTAAGGTGATGATATGTATTTATTTTGCGTATTTTATTTATTTATATAAATTTATTTATTTTTATTTATTCTATGGCCTGTTGAAATTCTTGATTCTGATTGGCTGGAGGGTGTGCATTATTTTCGTTGAAACGCACAGGTAGTTCCGGTCAGTTTTGATCACAGTTAGAAATAAATGCGCTTCTCCTAAACGTTTACAGTTACTATAGCAACTCGCATGTGCTGCGCATGAAACCGATGAGGGCCATTAATGGCGGACGGGAAATCCACAAAATTAGGAACATACTCATCAACTATACTACAAAATCAAGTTTTAAGAGTTTTCAAGGGAGAATGTAGTTATTTTAAAGTCAAATCGGCAGTTTGTGTGTATGAAAAGCGCGTCTTTAAAAATGTTGGAAGCTCCAGGCGGTCAGCGGCAGCTCCGCGAACGGCTCCCCGCGAGGGAAGCTTTATGTCGGCCAGAGAATCTCCGGTTCTACGCCGCTGGATCTAATCTCTTGCATCTCTGCTGTTAAAACGAGATATATAATTAATCTTTGGTGTATCCAACGGTCAGCCTCTTGACATTTGAACCTATTATTTTTTTTCTCAGGTGTATTTTTTGGCAGATCACAAAGATAAGTTTCATAATTAATCCATGAGTGTAAATAATGTAATATTACACTGATCCTGCATGTTTCGCTGATTGCTTTTGTTTTAAAGATAAATAAAGCAGAATGTTCTCCTACTTGTCCCGATACGTGTTTCTTTTCCTAAATTTCCCTACATATTTAACAGCAGATATTTCAGAAATAGGCTCTGGCTGCTTTCTCTTCATAATACGTACTCCTAAAGCGTATTTAATTGATATGGTTCTTTTTATAAGTACAATAATATTAATATTGTATGTTCATTATGAAATGTAAATCGTAGCCCAGCTTTCGCAGTATTAATGTTAAGAGATAAACATACAGATCCTCCCTCATCAGTCTGTCACAGCTCATTCAGTGGAGGGACAAGAAAATCTAACATCTAAAAACGGACAAAAATTCGGACAAATATTCCGTGCGCGTCGTGTGGTCCTTTGCCTCCACATCGTGCATTAAAATCCTTTAACGCACGGCAAGCCGTTGATTATCCCTTACTTATATATTATATTATATTATATTATATTATATTATATTATATTATATTATATTATTTTATTTATTTATTTATTTATTTATTTATTTATGACATAAATATTAAACCCACTGTCATGGCAATATTGTGTTTGGCAATAGTTGTATTTTAGTTTTTTTATCTGCCATCTAACCTTGTGCTTGTGCCTTTATTCACCAGGAAAGAACATGCTCCTGGTGGGTGTTCACGGTCCTCAAACCCCCTGCGAGGAGATCCTGGTCAAACACATGGGAAACATGCAGTACAACGTCAGCTATGTCCTGAAGGAGCGAGGGAACTACATTCTGGCTGTCAAATGGGGAGATGAACACATCCCGGGCTCTCCATTCACCGTCACCGTCCCTTAACGCCCTGCGCTTCGTCCTCCAGAACACGCTCCACAGACAGACACTGTAAAAAAACACACCTCATTCTGATGAACTTTGCACTTGATCAGGTTTTCGACTGGAATGTGATGCGTTATGACTGTAACGGCATGTTATGATGCATGAATTGTACATTTCTGTTTGTCGATTTGGCTTTTAAAGAGCTGGGATGATCTTGTATGAACAAAAGGATTGGGGTTTGACACCCAAGAACGTCTCTTAACTACTGATACATTATTTGTTCGTCTAGTTCTAACACAATGTCATTTTAATGCACATATTATAACGTCTTCATGTCTGTTTTTGATTCTTGCTGTTTAATCTGAGCTGCGACATTAATCAAAGCATCATCCATAAAACAAATCAAGCACTGCTTTTGTCATCTCAGTAGGTTTCACTACTATATAGTGAATATTTTAGATAGAAATAGATAAAATTGAATACACTTTGAGCCCACAAGACCAAAAACTTCCAGTATTTTTGAATTAATTTGGCTTTTTTTTGTTTGAAGACACTAATATTCAGTCACAGTAATAGATTTATGCAGATTTAATATGATTATTTTCATTTGTATTGGTCTTAAATCATCTACTAGTTTTGATACTCCAGTGGTTAAGTATTTTATAAGTCTTTAAAGGGCAAGAGGGGACATTTAATTGTATTATGCATTAGCCATTGGTGCCTTATTGTGAAACACGTGAATAGATCTGATGTACATTTGCTTATTAAAATGGAATGGAATAAATAATTTAGAAGTTACTGTGTGTCTTTAGCAGTGGTGTAAAGTAGCTAATTACAAATCCTCAAACTACTGTAATCGAGTAGTTTTGATCAGGAATTGTAATTTACTGAGTAGTTTTATAAATGTGGACTTTTACTTTCCCTTGAGTACATGTTTAGTGCAGTATCTGTGCTTTTACTCCACTACTTTCCTTCAACCTGCAGTCACTACTTTATTTCTTTCTTGTCTATGGTCATTGTCTACAGTAGAAAGATCAGTCCTGTGATTCCTGTCCAATTAAATCACACATAGAAAGTAAATCACATCATACTGAACAACCTCAAGACATGGGCGCTTTATAAATGCAGCAAACCTTCTGGAAACATTAAAAATGTCCAAGAAGATGTCCAAAATCTGTACACGCAATGATCCAGAGACTGTTTATAGACTGCATGTCACTGAAAATGATGGATGTCGACTGTATGAGGACTGAAATCACCAAACAGCCTTAAACATTCACTAAATGGAATGAATGAAGAATGGAAGGAAGGGCCAAATATAAGGAAGGACCTAACAAGGAATGGAAGGAAGGATCGAAGAACCAAACAAATGAAGGATTCAAGGAAGGACTGAACAACCAAAAGGAAGGAAGGAAAGAAGGAACGAATGAACAAAGGACCTAATGAAGGAAGGAAGAAAAATATGAAAGAAAAAATGAGCGAACAAATGAAGGGAGGAAAGAAGGACCAAACGAATGAAGGAAGTATTTAAGGAAGGACTGAACAAAGGAAGAAAGGAACGAACAAAAGAATGAAGGAACAAAAGGACCTAATGTAGAAAGGAACAAAAATATGTACGAACAAAGGAGGGAACAAACAAATGAATGAAGGAAGGAGAGAACAAACAAATAATTGAAGGAAGGTTGGAAGGTGCGAACGAAAAAAGGAAGATCCCTAAATACACTACATGTTGTTTGTGCAGGGATGTGTAAACGTAACATTCTGTAAACGCATCAACATTTCTACAGTGTAATAGTCACTACTCACGAGTACTATTAAATGTTCTAATTTTTACTCATACTTTAAGTAAGATTTACTGCAGATACTTTTACTCTACTTGTACAACATTTTGGGCAAGTAATGGTACTTTTACTTGAGTATGATTTTTCAGTACTCTTTCCACCACTGGGTGTTATTTATAGAGACTGAAACCTTCAGAATTCTTCTTGACAGTTTATTTGATATAATATCAATAATATGACACTTTTATGGTCAGGGGGTTGGCCCAGTGGCTAGAGCCACTGCCACTCTGCCCTCATTGGCTGAGGTGCCCCTCTCAGCCTGTGTACCCCCTCCCTCCCCATTTAACATGTCTGTGCCTCCGCCCCTGGCTGTTCAGTTACCGCTTCGTTAAACATCCACTGATTCCGGTAATCTGCTCCATGTTTTACTGCCTGCTCCTTAGTCTGCAGCGTCACTCACAATCTGTGTGCCCGCTCTCTGGAAAGTGGAGACAACAGTTCTTGATGATCGTTGCATTACAAGATGGATAGTCTCAATACAATCCACATTGCAGTCAGTAGGGATGGGTATCGTTAAGGTTTTAACAGTATTAGTACTTTTATCGATATACTGATTAGTACTTTTATCGATATATCGGTTCGGTACTTTTAACGCTTCTCTTATCGGTACTTTTTGTATGTTTTTTTTTTAAATAAACAAACGAATTGAACAAAATTAACAACATTTTATTTTATAATTATGTTTTTAATATAAAATAAAATGAAACCAATAATTGTAAAACAAATAAATGATTTTTTTTCCTGTAAAAGAATGTACAACGGTTCGAAGGAAAATGACTTTTAACCATTCCTCTGGAGAAAAATCAACATGTTTGACTTTACTGGCAGAAGTTTGGAATTTTTCTTGGTTTATTGTGCTCCCTACAGTTAAAAATACCCTCTTTGAGCTGCAAAATGCAGTATGAGATATTGTTTATGATTTTTTTATTAATACATTCACTTAAATGAGTTAACTGTGTTTTTAATACAGATTTGGAGCATCTTGCCATGTAAAAATAAGCTTTTTTTATCATTTCTTAATAAGCATAGTTTATTATTAGGCTATCCATAGGCTATATTTGTAAATACATCTGATGTAAAGGCTTTTTAATGTTTAAGATTTATATAGGCTGCTGCAGAAAAAAAACATACTATTTTCCTTGTAACCGAATGTCTGTTTATTTAACTATTAATATTATACTAATTAGGTGACTGCTGGCATAACAATGTGGATCTGGAAAATTACTGAAAAAATTGTATTAGCAAGAACCCACCCACTTAGTGGCCCTTTTTTTTTATTTGTTTGGGCCACTGCTCCTCAAAATGTCTGTGCACGGCCCTGGTTATGGTTATTATAGAGTATCAAGACGATATATTACTTGTTTAAGGCTGTAGTTTAAAATATGATAATTATCTTAATCGTTTTACATTGTTTGTCCTTTTAGGATAACACTAAATTAGTTTTTTTTACATTTTTTATCTTGAGCTATATAAGAATAAGTTTTCCTCTCAGAAGCGCGCAAAAACGTTATTTTCCTGGCAAAAACGTCCCGAATACGCCAACAGGAAAAAAGACTCAATTAGTGCCCCTCAAAATGTCTATGCATGGCCCTGGTTATGGTGATTATAGAGTATCAAGACAATATATTGCTTATTTAAGGCTGTAGTTTAAAATATGAAAATTATATTAATCCTTTAACATTGTTTATCTTATTAGGATTACACTAAATTAGTTTTTTTTCTATCTTGAGCTATATAAGAATAGGTTTTCCTCCCAGAAGCGCGCGAAAACATTTTTATTTTCCTGGCAAAAATGACCCGAATACGCCAACAGGAAGTAAAGAATCCACGAGTGCCCCTTAAAATGTCTGTGCACAGCCCTGGTTATGGTGATTATAGAGTATCAAGTTGGCATATTGCTTGTTTAAGGCTGTAGTTTAAAATATGAAAATTATATTAATCCTTTAACATTGTTTATCTTATTAGGATAACACGAGATTATTTTTTTTCTACATTAAGTTATATACGAATAGGTTTTTTCTTCTCAGAAGCGCGCGAAAACGTTTTTATTTTCCTGGCAAAAACGACCCGAATACGCTAACAGGAATTAAACAATCCACGAGTGCCCCTCAAAATGTTTGTGTACGGCTCTGGTTATGGTGATTATAGAGTATCAAGACGATATATTGCTAGTTTAAGGCTATGAAAATTATATTAATCATTTAACATTGTTTATCTTATTAGGATAGCACTAAATTCGTTTTTACTATCTTGAGCTATATAAGAATAGGTTTTCCTCTCAGAAGCGCGCGAAAACGTTTTTATTTTCCCGGCAAAATCGACCCGAATACCCCAACAGGAAGTGAAGAGTCCAGGTTGATGATTAACTTTCCTTTGTCACCACATAAACGACACACAAATAACGAGCATATTTATACTTAATGTGCAATATTCACGATTTCTTTATGTTTTATTCTAGCAGGAGCAGCACGCGGAGAAGGCGTTGTGATAGCAAGTATGCTTGTTGAATCCATTCAATTTCTTATATTCATGACATTATATTTTGTATATTTGAGTGAAACTTGAATTTTAATCTTGTTATTGTCACTAGAATCGACGTTGAGACCTGCTTAAAGTGCCTGTTTGTTGTGAATTAATGCAGAATAGCCGTTTACTCGTTTTCTTTGGGAATTAGTTAATGTTCTTCTGCCACCTTCAGGATACACTTGAGTATTACAGCACTGGTTGGTTCATCAAAACACTTAAAAATGTTATTTATTCACATTTTATGCTTTAATACTGAGTAATATTGTAACACAAATAATTAAATAAGTGAAAAAACATACAGTTTAAGTCAGGGGTGTCCAAACTCGGTCCTGGAGGGCCGGTGTCCTGCTGAGTTTAGCTCCAACCTGCTTCAACACACCTGCCAGGAAGTTTCTAGTACTAGTAAGAGCTTGATTAGCTGGTTCAGGTGTGTTTGATTATGGTTGGAGCTAAACTCTCATGGACAGCAACCCTCCAGGACCGAGTTTAGACACCCCTGGTTTAAGTCATATTGAATATTTAAAAACACTATAGTTGTTAAAAATAAAACACTTTCTACACTTTTTTTTACCAGGGGTTGTATTTGTTTATATTGATATTAATATTTTGTGGGTGCGTGCTTTGGAAGAGTTTTCTTCCCTTTGCTGCCCGTTTTGCAATTTATTTTAGGCCATGTATTTTGACTCCTCTGTGTTTGAGTCTTTTTCTGCTGAAACTGATTCCTTTTGCTCCCAGTGGGTCTCTTTTGTTGCCCTGTCAGCGTGTCAGGGGTGGCCATGTTGGATCCTAAAGAGCCCCAGTCTAACCTGCGTATAAATAAATAATAATAAAATTAAAACACACCTCCAACTGTCTACCTTAAGTAGCTAGCTTAGGTGTCTTAGTGTTTGAGTGGAATTATTAATTTTCATGAGTGTTTGTTTCTATAGCATGTCTATCAGTGTTGTGTAATTAGTTATTAACTAGTTACTGTAATTAATATTTCTATTGAAAAAGAAAAGTTATTGTTGTTTTTAACATACTTGCTTTAAATACAGTACATATTCAGTAGTTTTCAATTCAGATCAATTCAGAGAAGCAGGAAAATTGTATTCTGATATATTTTATAAAGACATTACACACACACACACACACTACATGACTAAAGTCTTGCCACATATCCAAGTTTTAGGAACAACAATTAATAACTTGACGTCTAGTTGATCGTTTGGTATCAGCAGTGGCTAATGTGAAAGGCAAAGGCGTCTAGATTACACTTATTTTACCACAATAAAATATGATCACGACTTGATTTTTAATGAATTAGGACAGTGCGGTCTGACTCTGCTTAGACTAAAGTCTCGTCACTTAACAGAAATAATGTCCAGTATAGAATATAAAGTCATGCTGCAGTGGAAACAGAATGAATATTGTGTGTGACTCCCATGAGCTTGGAGGACTGCATCATACATCTCTGCAATGACTCAAATAACTGATTAATAAAGTCATCTGGAATGGCAAAGAAAGCGTTCTTGCAGGACTCCCAGAGTTCATCAAGATTCTTTGAATTCATCTCCAACGCCTCCTCCTTCATCTTACCCCAGACAAGCTCAATAATGTTCATGTCTGGTGACTGGGCTGGCCAATCCTGGAGCAGCTTGACCTTCTTTGCTTTCAGGAGCTTTGATGTGGAGGCTGAAGTATGAGAAGGAGCGCTATCCTGCTGGAGAATTTGCCCTCTCCTGTGGTCTGTAATGTAATGGGCAGCACAAATGTCTTGATACCTCAGGCTGTTGATGTTGCAGACACTCTGCAGATCTCTCGCACGCCCCCATACTGAATGTAACCCCAAACCATGATTTCTCCTGATTTCTGTGAGAATCTTGGCTCCATGCGGGTTCCAGTAGGTCTTCTGCGGTATTTGTGATGATTGGGATGCAGTTCAACAGATGATTCATGGGAAAAAAAATCTACCTTCTGCCACTTTTCCAAATGATCAACTAGAAGCCAAGTTGTTATTATTTTTTTGTGTATCATTTGTTTTATTTGTACGTAGTGTTTTCAGGATATGGTATTATGAAATGTGTAATTTATTTGAAACATCTTGTGTTTTGATACAAATGTTTTTTATTTGTGTTTTTTATTAAAAGGTCTTGTTTGACTAGATTTGAAGAATTAAGCGTTTGACTTCTATTGTTTATGCGTTGATATTTATGTGGATGATTCAATTAAATTACTTATTGAGCACTTCAGTTACTTTCATACCTGTCAACCCTCCTGTTTTTCCCGGGATTCTCTCGTATTTTACAGTTCTATCCGGCTATCATCCCATAAATGTGTTTTCCCGTATTTCTCCCATATTTTCAGTCTTTCTCTGAAGGGTGGCGATAAACATTAAAGAGCCGATCCTCCCTATACGCAACCCATACCGCCGAACCACCAGGGGCCGCCCCTTGCTCTTAAATGTGAGTCAGTTCTGTGCTTTTGGTTTATTTAGGCATGAAACACTTTGAAATAAATATAAAAACGGCGGGATTCCCTTTCCTTTTCATTACAGGTGTCGTCGCTCCTCCTATGCAATCCTCAAAATAGTCATAAAGCGGCGCGTGACTGTCAGACGCGCTCCATAGTGATAAACAGACGCTGTTTCCCAAACGGATTCTGTACATGCGATTTAAAGCGGAGTGAAAGTGGATACTGGGTTTAGGGTGCGTGTTTGAACAGACATATACACATCATTAATAATAATAACAGCTAAAGATGTCCATCTTAGTGGGGTTTCTTTTCCAAACATGATTAATTTAGTCCTAAATGAGCATAAAGCGTGAGGAAAGCATCCGAATGCTTCATTATAACATTAGATGTGTGCATTGTTAAAGTGACACCTCTGTTTTTTAATGTAATCAAACTAAAAATCATAATAAATGAGATTCATTCGTTGCTCTTTATTCAGAATGTGTGAGTTTTACAGTGAAGATTAATGAGATTTGATAACTTGATTCTATTTCTTTATAATTGCTCATTTAATAAGCTAACCTGTTTGCTAATGTATACTAAATTTTCTTTTGAAAATAATATTAAAAATATTACTGTTTACTGTTTATTTACAATGAAGCAGCTCCAGAAGAACAGATTTAATATGAGGATTTTTATGGGGGTATCCCTTATTTTCACATATGTTGACACGTATGGTTACTTTTCAGTAAAGTAGGCTAATTAGAAATGTAATTTGAATACAGTTTTCATTACATCCACTTAGTAATTGATCACTTTTTTTGAAGTAACTTAGATGTCTACTCTCCCGCGCTGAGTGATCTGCTTTCTGATTGGTCAGCTCTGTTGCTCTTGTGTTTCAGTGCTGTCGTTCTCTTTAACCCGTCAGTAGAGACTCGGAGCTCCCGGACTGCAGCCATGAGGAACCTGCTGACCACAAACGAGCAGAACTTCTACCGTGAGCTCATCCTGAAGGAGGCTTACACACGCCTGGCGTGGAAGGTGAAATACAGTAAGGAATACCCGAGCGTTTACACCTCTCGCAGACCTAAATCTATCGGGCTTTTTAACCCTCCACCTGCCGATAAACTCATTTTACCGCCTGTCGTGGAACCGCGCGAAAAGCAGCGCGCGCCGCATGCGCAGATGCAGGTGCGGCGGTCCCTCAGTGAGGCTCCTCTGATGAGACCCGTGAGCCCGCAGACTTCAGGTGCTCTCTATCAGGGCATCTCCACCGAGGGCAAAGGA
>CAIGQQ010028301.1:0-23756 GCA_903798035.1 Danio albolineatus | reverse complement strand
ATGATATCACACCTGGGGCCCATTTCAGAAAGCAGGTTAAGTGAAAACATCTCAGGTTACGCATGTAACCATGGTTTCCTGAGAGGAACGAGACTTTTTAGATGACACAATGGTATACAGTCTCTCTCTTATAACCTCCTGAAGCACAGGTGAAATCAATCCAATGTAATTGGTGGGATGTAGCCATGCATATGACGTCAGATCCGGAGGTATAAAAGCACTGTAGTAAGCAGCTTCAGCTTAAAACTTTTTGAATAAACTTCTTTAGGAGACAAAGGCACAACGGGAATGCTATCCCAAACACACTATAATTGCCGGGTATGAGTTCTCCTAATTATGAAAGAACACTAGGAACACCAGGAGTAGGATCCAGATCCAACTGATAAAAACCTTATAAATGAATGTGGGGTGGACCACCTCGCTACATTGCAAATGGATTGACAAGAATGAAAGGCTTTTGGTCTGCAGTCTGCTCTCACATTCACCAGGCCTGGGGTGTAAGCTGCCTATAGTGAGTGACCTGCTCTGCCAGTCTGCATAGAGGGCATAACTTCATTTTTTCACAAAGAAAATTATTTACGATTTAAAAAGTATTTTTTCCTCCCTAGAAAAAGGTTGAAGATTATTAACTTATATAATTAGTATACGCATATCATACTTATATAATTAGGGTATAAAAATGCTACAGAAAAAAACTTTTACCTTAAAAACCTGTCATTTCAAATATCAAATTAAACAAGATCTATTTACAACTGCATACAAGTCTTTTATAATAATAATAATCAAACTATTTTATTAAATCACAGTGAAAGTAAACTCATAAAGATTGTGAACAATGAGACCTTTTTCAAGGTGATTTATTTCCCTGTTATTTATTTATTTACAGTTTATTCTAAAATTAACAAACATAGCTATGCTAGTTGGTTACATTTTATTTCTTTTATTTGCACCAGGTAGATTATAAGTGCATTAAGCGAGTTATCACAGTGTTGATATTTTTATGGTACCTAATAATGAACAGCTTTTTTTTTTCTTTGCAGCTGTGTCACGTAAGTTATCTGAAAATGGCAACATTGAATTTTAACATTAGATTTGCAACAGTTCCTTTCATATGCACATCTTCTCCATTGTCTTATCCATTGCTTAATACTGTAAGAAATGCAAGGTGTAGCATACAGGTTCAATTGCACAATTGAATTATGCTGTTTTTTAGGGGTTTTTTTGGTGGGTGTGCTTGTGCAGCTGTGCTCTTTTTTTATTTCACAGAGTGCAACGTTTCAGTTCTTCCACTCTTTCTGCATGTTGTTTGTGTGTTGCAGGGGAACCCAGTGAATTTTCATTTAAACAAATCAATGTAAATTAAGCCTTGCCCCCAAAAGCGAATCTTAGAAACTTCCTGTAATTTTGAAGGATGGATATGTGAAAGTATGCATCCTTCAGATCTATTGTGATGAACCAGTCCTTGTACTGTATGTAATACGATGTCGCTAATACTTAACATCTTGATCTTTATATCAAACATATCAGTTGTCTCGGATCTAGTACAGGACACAATCCTCCAGCCTTCTTTGGAACAATAAAGTAACATTTATAGAACCCTGACTCCTACCTGGAGAAGAGACCTGCTCTATGGCCCCCTTCCTATTCCATATCCAGAGCCTGCTCTAACTTCACCAGGGTGTGAACTACCCCAATGAAGAAAGAGGAACGTGAACCGAACTGGGTTCTGTAGCCCCTTTCTATGGTGAACAGGACCCGCAAACCCTCCCATTCTGCCGGAAAATAATGCATGGGTCCCAGTCATTCGAGACTGGCCTCTGTGTTCCCCTGAGTAGCTAACTCTGGGCACTGAGGTGGATATATGACAGGAGGCCACTGAGATGGACCATTCATGGACCCTACACAGAGATTGTGAGCCCTCTGTGGGCATTAAGGAGGGGCCAGCTAACACTGTGGCGGCCACTGCCCCTTGATACACACAAATTGTGCATGTTCTGTTCTGTGACAAAACGAACACGGGGAAGTGCTTGATTTAAATCTTATCTCAGCCATAGCCTACTATTTCTAATGGTGATGCAAACAGAGTGTGTGTAAGTCAGTTTTATGTCTGATTGTAGTGCCCTATCAGTGTTTGTAAGTAGGATGAAAAAGACTCATGTGAGCTGAAGTTGTTTACTAATGGCCCATTTACACTGAGTGGTACGGTACGGTATGGTTCGGTACGCTTGCAAGGCCGTTTCCACTGTCTAAAAGCGCACCGAACCGTACCGTACCACTTTTTGGCCACCCTTTGCAAAGGGTACCAAAGGGTGACCAAAAAGCGGAGCTAGACACGCAGCTGAACGCTATTGGTTTACAGAGATACGTCATTTGCTCACGCAACAAGCAAGAATGAAAACAAAGGACCCGCCATGTTTAAATACACAACCGAGAGACAATACGCCGAAATAATATAAACACATAATAACAAGCCATGGTCGACCCGAGCTCAAACAAACCTTGTTGTCGCCTTGAACAGCCACAAAGCCGAGAAGAAGAGCAGATTCTCCCCTGTGCCTCGTAGTTTTTTACGAGCCCGTCTGAAGAGTGAGCGGTTTTGCTTTCTCACTTGCGCTCGTGTGCGTGACAATATTTGAAATAACACTTCTTGAGCTGATGATAATAACATGCGCTTGATTATTGACGTGCTTTTGAAACCCGATCCTTTCAGAAACAGACAAACGCGAGACTGACGCATGCAAAAACAAAGGAGAAGCCGGAAAAAACAAAGGAGCTAATTATTTTTTCAGCAAACATGAAGAAACTGTCATGTTTAACCATTATCAACACCTTCAGTTCTATTATGAACTTGGAATGATGAAATTACTTTCTAACAAGAGGTTACATGTGCTACTGAAGATTAAAGATACAGATGACCTACATTTTTTAACCTAAATAAGGCATAAATGTCTGCTGTGTGTAGTTTTTCTGTAATTGGTAACATCAGAGACTGTGTAGGGCTGTAAGTGTTCATATATGCTGCATTTATTTATTTATTTTATATAATCTCGGACAGTAGGCTATTTCGCATCATTGATCTAGTTATAATCAGATCATGTTCATAGAGAGGTTAGTAATGAACATTTATACAGCAGTATTTATGTGTATAATAAAGCCTCTGTTTTGTGAGAAGAACCCGTAAAGCTTTACTGTAAACATTTCCTCGAGCGAGAATGACGTCGACTGAAACTTTCTGTCATACACCAATTCCACCAAAAGAGTACCCATTAGCAGTGGAAACGCAAGCCTGATAAAGGTGACCCATACTGACCCGTACTGTACCGTACTGTACCACTCAGTGAAAACGGGCCATAAGGCAGTGATTTTATACCTCCAGGTCTGTTGTCACACCCATGGCTATGTTCTGCCAATAACATTGGATTGATTTCTCCTGTGCTTCAGGTGGTTATAAGAGAGGGACTGCATCCCATTGTGTCTCCTAAAGTGAGATGCAGCATGAGTTCACTCAGAGGGAACTCTGAATAGTTTATCACTTGGATTATGGACTAGTATTTTTCTTTGAGAGCTGCTTATTACTGTTTGTTTTGAGAAGAAATGATTGACAAAGAAATGGATTATTAAAAACAATAAACTAGGAAAATGTGTTTTCATTCTGTATTAAAGATACAATTTAGCATTTACATTTGCAGCAGGCAGGTACTGAGATATAAAAAAATTAATTTACGTTTTCTGGTTTGCTGGTTGCTGGCTTCGAGTTTCCAGGCTGTCCTCCACTTTGAGCTTTTCCTGTGGTTGAAGACTGATGACTTTCTGTACTTGGTTTCGGGTTGCAATTACAACATGTTTTTCTGAAGAAATTTCTAAATCTTTGCCCTTCTTTCTTCCTTGTGTTGTCCTGAGTTCCACGGTCAGCCATAGTATCACTTTGTCCGTTGCCACACACCTTGACTTGCAACTGGTATTGAAAACACAGATTTATATTAAAATTGATCTTAAAGAATTGGTATAAATATGGAAATTAAAATGTAGTCATAGGCCATTTACACCTATTAATATCCCACCTAGGTCCCATTTCAGAAAGCAGGTTAAATTAATGCAATGAGCAGTTTAACCCTGAGATGTGGGAAACTCTGGGTTTTCAGTTTCAGAATAGGATGTCTCTCAAAGCTCCAAAAGTGGGATAAGTCAAGCTCAATTTTAAAAGAGAGGTAGCTTAAACTTAAGAGTCATTTACTGTGATAACTTACTCTATAAACCTAACCTGGTCAGAAGCCGGTTTTCTTAAGCAAACACAGTTTCTTCGCTCCCCATGCCCTTTTTAAAGCACAAGTGATGTTTCCTTCATGCACATTGCAAAATGCTTTTCTTACTAAGAATTTTATTGTATTTCAAGTACAAATCCAGATGGAAATTCTTTATTAGGAAATTATATTATATATGTTTTTTATTTTATGGGGGCATCTAAATTAATTGCATTTTGCTTAAACAAATCTGCTTGAACAGAACACTTGCCAGTGTGGTAACAAAATATTATTAATGTACATTGATAAGAGTGTTTACCAAGTGCAAATTCTCTGTACTGCTAACCACATTGTATGTATTATACATCTATGTACTAGTGAATCACGTGCTGCATTTAACCTTGTACAAAACAGAGCTACTGTAAATGGAAAATGGAATATGAGAACTAGCTTTATAACATGACCAGTGTTGGGGAAATTTACTTTTGAAGTAATGCATTACCATAAGTTACTCGCCCAAGAGTTTTGCATTACTTTTGCTTACCTGGCTGAGGCTTGATCTCTTTCAGAACTTGCAGGATTTTTTTGAGAAGGGTCTGGATGCAGACACGATAGAGTCTTAGACATATGCAAGCTAAGCTGTATGGAATGCTTTTAAAGTGCTGCTTTTGTCGAGCTTCCTTTTTTCAAATTTTTTTTCACACCGAGTCATATTACTTTAGAATTTATTTTCCGTAAAAATAAAGTAAATGCTATAAAAGTGGGGCTGCGTATACTGTTTGGTAAATATAAAAATATAGTTTTAATAAATATAATAATTCACACTTAAAGGGGACCTTTATGCCCTTTTTACAATATGCAAAATAAGTCTCTGATGTCCCTAGAATGTGTATGTGAAGTGTCACCTCAAAATACCTCATAATTTTATTAAAAAATATGTTTTATAACTCTTTGAATCTCTTTTAGGCTTTGATACAAAGTGTATCAATTTATAATCACATTTAAACACATTTATAATCCTCTTTATGTCACTCTCTTTGGCAGGTGGATATTCTGATGGTGTACGGCTGCTTCTCACTTAGGGCTGTTTATTCTAATGAGTGAGATATCAAAGGACACGTACAAAGGAAGAATGTCAATCAAAGTGTTTCTGCAGCCTGTTTTTATCAAGTGATTCTAAAAAGTAAATTCTAAAAGTAATTTTTTACCAATAGAAGCTGTATATATTCAGACTGCTGCCACATAACTGTTTTAAAGCCTTTACCATGGGCGTCGCTAGGCCTATTTTAGGGGGGCTACATTGCAGTGCATGTGGCATTATCTATACCACAATGATGCACAGAAAGGATTAAACACAGTGACAGAAGCACTTAGTGAATGTACTCAACTGTCATCTCAAACATCATGTGTTGTCTTGTATTAAAAATATTTCCTATTTTAATATTATGATTCAGTTCGTGAAATATGTGAATTAGTTAAATATATGTATATATTTATATGTATGCCATTTAATTAGAAAAGTGGCAGTTTTATTTATTAAATACATGAAAATAAAAATTGTACTTCAACATATAAAGTGGCATTTAGGCAAGGCAAGGCAAGGCAAGTTTATTTATATAGCACATTTCATACACAGTGGCAATTCAAAGTGCTTTACATAAACAGGAATAAAATTGAAGTATAAGAAAATAAAAACAAATAATAAAAAAACAGATAAAAACAGATTAAAATGAGTTAAGACAAGTTATAAAAGAAAGAAACGAAAGACACAATAGTGCGATCTGTCGGACGTAGCCCAGTGCTCATTCAGTAAAGGCACAGCTAAACAGATGTGTTTTCAGTCTTGATTTGAATGTGCCTAATGTTGGAGCACATCTGATCATTTCTGGAAGCTGATTCCAGCAGCGGGGGGCGTAATAGCTGAATGCAGATTCACCCTGCTTTGACTGAACTCTTGGAATTTCTAGTTTATGTGATCCTAAAGATCTGAGTGATCTATTAGGTTTGTATTCAATGAGCATATCTGTAATGTATTGGGCTCCTAGGCCATTTAGTGATTTATAGACAAGTAATAATACTTTAAAATCTATTCTGAATGTAACTGGGAGCCAGTGTAAAGATCTGAGGACAGGTGTGATGTGCTCTGATTTCCTGGTTCTGGTCAGAATCCTGGCCGCAGCGTTCTGGATGAGCTGCAACTGTCTGACTGTCTTTTTGGGAAGGCCAGTGAGGAGGCCATTACAGTAATCCACCCTGCTGCTGATAAAAGCATGAACGAGTTTCTCTAAGTCTTCACTGGAAACAAAGCATCTAATTCTTGCAATGTTTTTGAGATGATAGTATGCTGATTTAGTTACTGCTTTGACATGACTGTTGAAACTGAGATCTGACTCCAGAGTCACACCAAGATTCTTGACCTTATTTTTTGTTGTTTGACCCTTAGAGCCAAGGTACGCATTCACCTTGAGAACCTCATCTTTGTTCCCAAATGTAATGACTTCAGTTTTCTCTTTATTTAACTGAAGGAAGTTTTGGCACATCCAATTGTTAATTTCATCAATGCATTGGCAGAGGGTGTCAATGGGGCTGTAGTCATTAGGCAGTAAGGCTATGTAGATCTGAGTGTCATCAGCATAGCTGTGGTAGGAGATTTGGTTCTTTCTCATTATTTGGCTCAGAGGGAGCATATAAAGGTTGAACAGGAGAGGTGCCAGAATTGAGCCTTGTGGGACTCCACATGTCATGGGTGTCCACCTCGACCTATGGTCCCCTATACTGACATAGTAACCTCTCCCTTCAAGGTACGATCCGAACCATTTGAGGACCGTCCCAGACAGCCCAACCCAGTTTTCCAGCCTATCCAGAAGTATGCTGTGATCAACAGTGTCGAATGCAGCACTGAGATCGAGCAATACCAGCACTGTTAGTTTGCCTAAATCTGTATTTAGGCGAATATCATTGATGATCTTTATAAGGGCGCTCTCTGTACTGTAATGTGCTCTGAAACCAGATTGAAAATTGTCTAAACACCCCTTCAAGCTTAAGAACCTGTTAATCTGGTTAAAAACAACTTTTTCAATAATTTTGCCAATGAAAGGGAGATTTGAGATTGGCCTGTAGTTGCTCAGTAGGGTGTTATCCAGGTTGCTCTTTTTCAAGAGGGGTTTAACTACTGCAGTTTTAAGTGAGTTTGGAAAAATCCCTGAGAGAAGTGAAGCATTCACCACTTTCAGAAGATCTATTTCTAGACAGTTAAACACAGTTTTGAAGAATGATGTGGGGAGCGTGTCAAGATCGCAGGTTGATGTTCTCATAGTTTGCACAATCTCTTCTAAGATTTTACCATCAATTTCCATGAAATCAGACATAATGTCTGATTTCTGAAGTTGAGGTTGAGCTTGTCTGACGTCGACACAACTTGGCTGATTGGATGAGCTGATTGCCTTTCTGATATTATTGATCTTATCAGTAAAGAAATGAGCAAACTCATTACATTTGCTTTCAGAGAGTAGTTCACTAGGAATACTACTGGGGGGGTTTGTGAGTCTCTCTACCGTTGCAAAGAGGGTGCGGGTGTGATCTATATTGCTGTTTATAAGGCTTGAAAAGAAAGTCTGCCTAGCAGTGTTTAGTTCCACATTAAAAGCATGAAGACTGTCTTTATAGATGTTGTAATGGACTACTAGTTTCGTCTTCCTCCACATGCGCTCAGCTTTTCTGCATTGTCTTTTCATCATCTTTACCGATGTTGACCTTGTCCAAGGTCCTTTCTGTCTGCCAGTTCTCTTCCTGACTTTAACAGGAGCAATGTCATCTATGACATTCTTAACTTTAGAGTTAAACAAATCAAGGAGAGAATGGACAGAGTCTGCAGATATGCTTGGTGTTAGTGATATGGCCTTCATAAACTGCTCACTAGTGTTCTCATTTATGCATCTCTTTCTGACAGAGACAGATCTGTCTTCAATGGCTGGAGTGATCAATACATCAAAGAAAATACAGAAATGATCAGATAGTGCCACATCCTTAACAACAGTGGATGAAATGTGTAAACCCTTTGTTATAAGTAGATCAAGAGTGTGTCCACGATTGTGTGTGGGTCCTTGAACATGCTGAGTCAGATCAAAAGTGTTAAAAACAGTCATGAGTTCTTTTGCAGCATTGACTTCTGGATTATCAATGTGAATATTAAAATCCCCAGCAATAGTAAAACAGTCAAATTCAGAGGTTACTATTGATAACAGCTCTGTAAAATCATCAATAAAAGCTGGAGAATATTTTGGAGGTCTGTAGATAATGATCAGTAAAATGCGTGGAGCACCCTTTAGTGCTATACTCAGATATTCAAAGGACAAATAATCACCAAATGACACTTGTTTACACTCATAAACATCTTTAAACAGGGCAGCGATGCCTCCACCTCTCCTATTAACTCTGCAAACACTCAAATAATCAAAGTTTAAAGGAGCTGCTTCATTCAGGACTGCTGCGCTACAACTGTCATCGAGCCAAGTTTCATTTAAAAGCATAAAATCAAGGCAATTTGTGCTGATAAAATCATTGAGTAAAAGTGACTTATTGTTAAGTGATCGGATGTTTAAAAGTGCTAGCTTAACAGTTTTAGCTGTTTTCCCTACAGTAGTCTCAGATCTACATTTAATCGACACCAGATTTGAATGATTTGCTATACGGCTTGAAGAGGCCTTTGGTTTTCTGTCCCGTAATAAAACACATATCTGCGTAGAGAAAGCTACAGGCACACAGGGTTCCTGCTTGTTCTGTAAACATCTGATAAAGATACTGTTATCTAAGCAGGCACCCGACACACATCACCGACAGCTGTTGTGTTCACCAGCTGAAGATGGGGCGCTGTTTGAGCCCTGGCGGTGTGATCGTAGAGTTCTTCCAAGTGGGCTCAGAGGTGGTTGTGGAGCACGCCGCTTTTTGGGTGATAACTGGGGGCTTGCTGCAAAGGAGTGTGAAAGTTTAGTTCCAGCAAACACCAGTTCCTCCATCTTTTTAGAAAAGTCCAAGTGAGGCGAGCAAGGTGACAATGAGAGCGTGTCTGGTGACAGGGGTGGCAGAGCTTGTGGGTCTGGAGATTCTGGCTGCTGAAATATATTTTCCTGGCTGTTTTCCTGTGGATCATTGTTGAACACTGAGACTTGCTGCTGTTCAGATGGATCACAGTCAGTCTGTGTTGGGCTCAGTGTGCAGGGCGCAGGCGGCAGTGTTTCTATCAACAGTGGTTGTTTTGGCTGCATGGCGTTATCACTGTCCTTGTGTAATGCATCAGCCCCAAGTCCACTCAGGAGCTGATTTGAAGTCCTGTGGTCATCCTGACATTTGCTAGGTGTGTGTGTGTCACTTGGGTTGAGTTCAGTGACACACACAGCCGATGGATGATGAAGGGAGAAATAGATATTGTCCTTTAGCACCTTTGCACCAAGTTTGTTTGGATGAAGGCCGTCTGATGTAAATAGTTGTCTTTGGTTCCAGAAGAGATTGAAGTTGTCAATGTAATTCAGTCCTTTCCTGTTGCATGTTTTCTGCAGCCACACATTTAGGCCAAGAAGTCGTGAAAACATATTTGTCCCTCTTGCAGGGAGTGGTCCACTGATGAACGGCTGAATTTTCAATCTTTCGACTGTTTCCAAGAGTTGACAGAAATCTTTCTTGAGCAGTTCTGACTGCTCCTTCCGAATATCATTCTTCCCCACATGGATGATAATCCGTTTTGCAGTCTTGTGCTTCTTCAGAATTTCTTCAAGTTCTGTGTTTACATCAGAGACCGTTGCATGAGGGAAGCAGTAAGTCATTGTAGCTTTGCTCCTGAAATTCCTGATTATTGAATCTCCTACCACTAGTGTTCTTATCTCAGGTGCGATCGGTGCAGAAAGCCGCTGTCTGGTCGGCCTTGAGCCTCTGCTCCGTGAAGAATTAGCTGCTGAGTCATGCGATCTCTGTCTGACTGCATTTGGAGATTCTTCACCCATATTACTCAAAACTTCATATCTGTTCTGAAGCTGTATTTGAGTCCGAGCTGTATTTGGGGTAGAGGACGCTAATGCAGCAGCGTATGATCTGACCCCGCGAGTACCCTTTGGTCTCGCACCTTGTTTATTCCATCGGTTATCAATCTCATTTTCAACAGTTTCACTCTGTTTTTCTGGGCTTAAAACAGTAGCTGGAGTAGATTTACGGGACTCACCGGCTGTATGCTGTGACGGTCCACAGTGAAGCGATCTTTTGTGATCCGGCAGTTCTGGTCGGGTCGCAAGTAACTTTGTTTCAAGAACAGCAATCTTTTGTAGAAGTCTGTGGCACTGACTACAGCAGAAAGATCCTGAATTAATCCGATCCAGAGGCATTTTCACAGCCGTGTTTTCCCGTCTCAGGAATGTAAGCAGCTGGTAGCGGGAGGATTGTTTAGACGATAATTCCCCTCTTGTTGGTAAAGTTGTATTCCAGAAAGTTTGTAGATTCGATGTTGATCTTCAAGCTGTGTTGTTTGAGCACTGTGCTGATAGGCTCAAGTTAAAATTAGAGTATAAAATATAAACGTAAGAGTGCAGAGAGCGGAGCAGTAGCGAAAGACGTCCGAACAGTAGCAAAGCAGGAAGCAGATGTTTACTACAGTAAACAGGTTTGTTGAGCCTATTTGGCTCATTCAGAACTCAAATGACTGCACGTCTATACAATACAGTGGAATACTGCTAGTTTAGCATACAACCCTACCATATTAGTCAAACATTGTTAAGTGTATTACTGTTAAATTCATTCACTCATTTTCTTGTCGGCTTAGTCCCTTTATTAATCCTGGGTCGCCACAGCGGAATGAACCGCCAACTTATCCAGCATTTGTTTTACGCAGCGGATGCCCTTCCCGCCGCAACCCATCTCTGGGAAACATCTACACATACTCATTCACACACATACACTACAGACAATTTAGCTCACCCAATTCACCTGTCCTGCAAATCTTTGGACTTGTGGGGGAAACCAGAGCAACCGGAGGAAACCCACGCAACCACGGGGAGAATATACAAACTCCACACAGAAATGCAATCTGACCCAGCCGAGGCTCGAACCAGCGACCTTCTTGCTGTGAGGCGACAGCACTACCTACTGCGCCATGGTGTCACCCCTACTGTTAAATTATTACTTAGAAATACATTAAGGTAATATATATATATGGCGACGCAGTGGCGCAGTAGGTAGTGCTGTCGCCTCACAGCAAGAAAGTTGCTGGTTTGAGCCTCGGCTGAGCCAGTTGGCGTTTCTGTGTGTAGTTTGCATGTTCTCCATGCCTTTGTGTGGGTTTCCTACGGGTGCTCCGGTTTCCCCCACAGTCCAAAGACGTGGTATAGGTGGATTGGTTAAGCTAAATTGTCCATAGTGTATGTGTGTGAATGAAAATGTATGGATGTTTCCCAGAGATGGGTTGCGGCTGGAAGGGCATCCGCTGCGTAAAACAAATGCTGGATAAGTTGGGGGTTCATTCCGCTGTGGCGACCCCGGATTATTAAAGGGACTAGGCCGAAAAGAAAATGAATGAATTTATTTATTTTGATTTTTCTTCTCATAAGGAGCTGAGCCCCCCTAAAATGAAAATCATAAAATCGCCCCTGGCCCTTATAAAAGTGATTTTTGCATAATAGGTCCTATTTAATTTATTATTGCATCCTGTTAATCTACAATACTAAGGTGCAAAAAGTATGTATCTACCTTTACGTGGTACAGAAAATATGTTGAGCTAGATCTATTGTATCTTCTAGAGCTATTTGCACTCACTGTAAAAAGGATCTATAGCTAAGAAGGTATGCTACTTGAACTTTCTGTAAATAGCCCCTGCCAGAGGTGGAAAGAGTAATAAAATCTTCTACTCAAGTAAAAGTACTGTTACTTCAATAAACATGTACTCAAGTAAAAGTAAAGTTACATGTCTATAAATCTACTCAAGTAAAAGTAAAAATCAACTCATTAAAAATGTACTCAAGAGTACATTTTGCTGAGTAACTATTTCTTTAAACAGCTGGGGTGGGGTAGATGCATGGATGATTTTAGGGTAACGTTAGTTCAAGAAGGACAAGGGGATATAAATCTAAAAATTGCCTGTTTTATATGAATTAACAACTTTAAGAAGTAAATGACCAATAACAAAAAATAATAAAAAATAAATAAAAATAATATAATAATTAAAAACATTTGACAGATTATCCTATTTAACAATATAAACAGGTTTCAAAACTTTAAGTCAAAGTGGGTCAGGGATCTATTATTTAAGATGAACTTGTGCCATTGACAAATAATAAACCTGACAAATGACAAAACGAAATAAATTGAATTGTACTGCCTGTCTGTGGATATTAAGTTTATTTGGTTGCCAGAAAAAAAAGTTTATTGTTTATTTCTGTAGAAAAAAAAAGTTCTAATGTAACATCTGCTATGTTAGCTTTAATTGAGCATTGACAATTTTGCTCCTATGTAGTCTTTGTTAATATCTAATCCCGGTGCTAACTAACATTAGCAATGTTACAAACACAGTTGGGCAAGTTACATCTAAAATGTTATACATTATATATTACTAGTTACTGTCAATTCTTTTGTAATTGGTTACATTACAATACTAATGTCTCAGAAATGTAATGCACTACTTTTGTATTACTTTGAAGTTACTTTGACCAAAATAACCACAGAAGAATGACTACATTTTCTATGGAACAAAATCAATGTCTAAAGTATTGAAATAAAAAGCTTATTGAACAGCACTAACCGAAAAATAAATACATTGAATTTAGTAACTGCTTGTATTTTAGTGACTTGAGTTGGCAGGGTTTGTAGGTCCTGAAATTTAACACAGCTGTTTATTTAAGCTGTGAATATTTCAATTCAAAACACAATTTCATACTTAAATTCAATACTTCATATTCAACTTCCAGATTTCACTTCCAAAATATTCAGTTCTGTTTAAAAATATAAAGTATAATATTCAAAAGGCAGTTTTAGGTTCATTTTAATTCAAAGGTTCACTTCCATGAATTCAGGCTGAAATTTGGCTGTTAAAATTCGACATCACATCCGGGAAGTGCAAGAAAAGCAATAGATTGGAAACAGCAGATTTGATAGATTGCGATTGCTTTTTCACCAGCAGGTATAGATGGACCAATTTAAGATTTTTAAACCAGTAAATAGGTGAGGAAAAACCTAATAACGGCACAAGAGTAGCATTTAATATTAATCTCAATATCTTGAACATTATAAATAGTCTAATAAAAGGATGATGAGTAGGCCTAAAATGAGTAAATTATGTTTTGGATGTTTATATTTGCCCTAATGTAAAGGAAGCCAGCTGGTGATCGCGTAAACCTCATTCCTCAGATCCAGCAATCTTCCTCATAGAGCGTCTGCCATTCCGGTATCACCCCTGCTCAGACCGGTGGGGTTATATGCATGTAAATTGTCTTTTGACAAACATGATGTTACACATTATCTCTGTCACTTTTAACCATATATTTGGTATGTTTTTACAGTATGGATGGGACATGTAATTTAAAATAATTTTACATAACAGAATGCATTAAAGGAGCATCTTCAGTTATACAGCACTATCCAATATGGCATAACTATTGAGGGGTTTTTGATATTAGGCTATAAAGTGTTTGCATTAGTATCGTCTTTTAACGCTGTTTAAACGCACCTAGGCATATCAAGAGAGGCTCTAGGCTATTTTTATTATTTAAATTGTATGATTATTATTATTGGACATTTATTTGGCTATTGCATGCTTTTTACATAATCCTATTAGTGATTGTAAATCGATATTTCATTTTATCTTCATTAGCTAACGCTCTGCCTGCCTTTTTTTTCATTTCCCTAATTTTTGGGGGTTTTGGTTAAAAGGTTGCAGTATGTTTACTAGTTTGTCCAGATTGGTTGTGTTTATGTAGGCTACTTGCTGCGTGCATTTTTAACACAGCAGTTATGATGAAAAGAAACATTGCTGCTGTATTTATTTTAATAATCTAAAATAATTTAAGATGATCTGTGTTTTAACTATTTTTTATTTTACCGACGCGGCTTATGTGTTTTACCTGTGCGGTAAATATTTTACCTTAAAAGTTTATTTTAAGTAGCCCGAAACCAAAAGCAGCCTTCCCCATACTTAAAGCTAAACAATAGTTGTGTGATGAGACGCCTATTTCACGAGATGAGATGAGACATGGGATTAGATTCAGGAGAACAAAATGAGACAAGATTTTTGTACTATTTTTTGGAATCTTCGATTATGAAACAAATGAATGGAAAATAGTCGTTTATTCATTTGAAAAACTATCTAGGTGGTTTTTCAAACCAACTTGTAATGACTGTTATTTTACTTCTTATTTTAATTAATTATATGCCGTAAAAGACATGTGAACACTGCAAAATATTTAGCTATGAACTCTACTGACTGACCTCACTTGAGAAATCAAACTTCTTTCCACAAATTGAGCCACAAAAAAATTTATATAATTTTTGGTACTTCATTTTTCCATCAAAATTTCATTTTTTAATTTGACTCACTTTGAGGTACTGGATGCGACTTTGTAGTAACGACTTAAAGGAGGGAGTTGTTGTTTTAATGTTAATTAATACCGTTTGCCGAATGAACGGAAATGGAATGGAACGCAAATGCTATGTGGAAACTTCCATTATGGGGGATTACTTTCAGAATCCAATCATCTGAAAGAGTATACAATCGAGCCAATGAAATGCCAATGAGTTTCCTATCACCCTTGAGGAAACCGGCTCCACTTGCAGATTATAAAATCTTGCAAATGTGTTAGGTGTCGCCCATCTTTACAGATGTCTGTTAGAGATGCGCCATGTGCACGCGCCCAAGAGGATGCGACGCTCCGAGTGGAGTGCGCTCTCACTCCTTGGGAACACAGCTCACCCTGGCTCTGGTAAGCGAGGGAGATGGCATTCACTATCCAGTGGGCCAACCTCTGTTTAGATACGGCACTTCCTTTCTGCCGACCACCATAACAGACAAAATGCTGCTCAGAGGATCTAAAGATCTGAGTGCAGTCCACATAAACTCACAAAGCACGAACAGGACACAGCAATGAAAGGGCTGGGTCTGACTTCTCCGCGGGCAGCCCTTGCAGGCTCACTACCTGATCCTTAAACGGTGTGGTAGGAACCTTGGGCACATATTCAGGCCGGGGTCTCAGGACAGCGTGAGAGTAGGCCTGCCCGAATTCCAGGCACAAGTCACTGATCAAAAATGCCTCCAGGAGCCTCTTAATCAAATGTAATGCGACCAGCAGAGCTGTCTTCAGGGATAGAATCCTCAAGGATACTGGGTCGAGTGGTTCGATTGGATCTCCGTGCATGCTAGAAAGCACTACAGCGAGATCCCAAGAGGGCATGAGAGGGGGGCGGGGTGGATTAAATCGTCTCGCGTCTCTGAGGAACCGGATGATGAGGTTATGCCTTCCCATGATGCTGCTAGCCACTGCCTCATGGTGAGTGGAGATGGCAGCCATATAAACTTTTAGTGTGGAGGCAGCCTGCGCTCCAACCTATCCTGAAGGAAAGAAAGCAGAACGATAATCTAGCAAGTTCGGGGGTCTTCTTGGCAAAAAGCGCACCACTCAGTGAATGGACTCCACTTTAGAGCGTAGGCATGCCTTGTAGAGGGTGCCCTAGCCTGAGTGATGGTATTAACCACCGCCATCGGTAAGTTACCTAAGTCTCCCTCGCTGCATCTAGGGACCACACGTGGAGGTTCCAAAGATGTGGGCGAGGATGACAGATGGTGCCCTGTCCCTGAGAGAGGAGGTCTTCTCTCAAAGAGATCTACCAGGGAGGGGTCGTCGTGAGGAGGGAGAGTTCTGATATCCAGGCCTGGTTGGGCCAGAGAGGCGCAACTAACAAGACCTGCTCCTCGTCCTCCCTGACCTTGCATAGTAACTGTGCGAGCAGGCTCACTGGGGGAAACGCATATTTACGCATGCCCTGAGGCCAGCTGTGGGCCAGTGCATCTGTGCCAAGGGAGCCCTCGGTCAGGGAAAAGAACCATTGGCACTGGATGTTTTCAGGGGAAGCAAACAGGCCTACCTGGGCTTCCCCAAAGCGCGCCCATATTAGCTGGACAAACTCGGGGTGGAGTCTCCATTTTCCTGAACGTGGAAGCTACTATGAGAGTGCATCGGCTGCATGGTTAAGCCCAGAATATGAGCGGCGCGCATTGATTTCAGCCGTGTATGATTCCAGAGGAGCAGACGGCAAGCGAGCTGAGACATGCGGCGGGAGCAGATAACCCCACGCGGTTAAAATACGTCACCGTCGCTGTGCTGTCCGTCCTAACCAGCACATGTACCTCCTCCAGCACCGGTAAAAAAACGGCGCAGAGGGAGAAACACTGCCAACAGCTCCAGGCAATTGAAATGCCAATGCAACTGAGTTCCTTTCCATAGGCTTGCGGCTGAATGCCCGCAACACATGGCCCCCCAGCCCATGCTGGAAGCATCTGTCAAGATGACAACATGCCTGGACGCCTGTCGTAGAGGCACTCCGGCCTGTAGGAACGCTGGGTCCCTCCAAGGGCTGAGGGTGCGGTGACACAGCGCAACAATAGTCACTTGGTGTGTGCCCACGTGCCATGCACGTCTAGGGACTCAATCGTGAAGCCAGTGCTGAAGTGGTCTCATATGAAGCAATCCAAGCGGCGTGACAGCGGCTGGGGATGCCATATGCCCCAGGAGCCTCTGAAAAGATTACAGGGAAACCACTATTTTCTTGTTGAACTCTCTCAGACAGTTCAGCATCAACTCTGCGCACTCTCCGGAGAGGCACAATGTCATGGTGACCAAGTCCAGCTCCAACCCGAGAAAAGAGATGCTCTACATGGGGGCGAGTTTGCTCTTTTCTCGGTTGACCTGAAACCCAAATAGGTCAAGGTGCTGGGCACCCTGTCTCTGTGCATAATCAATTGCTCCCGTGAGTGGGCTAAAATCAGCCAGTTGTCGAGACAGAGTATGTGGATGCCCGCAAGCCGAAGGAACGCTAGACAGAGAGAGCTCGAAAGGGAGGACTTTGTACTGCCAGGCTCGACCGCAAAAACTGACGGTGGCGTGGAAGAATGAAGACATGAAAATACGTGTCCTTCAGGTGTATTGCTGCAAACCATTCCTGAGGACTAACGCATTGGAGGATGCGCTTCTGTGTAAGTATTCTGTACGGCAGCTTGTGAAGGCAACGGTTCGAAACACGCAGATCAAGGATTGGCCGTAGCCCACCGCTCTTTTTGGGTTGTAAAACCCGCACTTCCATCTCACCTGGAGGGACCGGCTTGATTGCATCCTTCGCCAGGAGGACAACAATCTCCTCTCACAAGACAAGGACGGACACAGGGCTGACCCTGGTGAAATACACACCCGTGAACTTGGGAGGCCGTTACGTGAATTGAATACCATAGCCGAGTCTGATCCTAACTGGGCAATTCATGGCAATTCATGCCAAACCCATTTGGGCCCCACCTGCCCAAAGGGGTTTAAAGTGGTTTTGCACCCGTGATCCAAGAGGATTTTATAGTCTACAGAACAAACCATCATTATACAATAACTTGCCTAATTACCCTATCCTGTTAACCTAATTAACCTAGTTAAGCCTTTAAATGTCACTTTAAGCTGTATAGAAGTGTCTTGAAAAACATCTAGTAAAATATTATTTACTGTCATCATGGCAAAGATAAAATAAATCAGTTATTAGAGATGAGTTATTAAAACTATTATGTTTAGAAATGTGCTGAAAAAAAATCTTCTATCCGTTAAACAGAAATTGGGGAAAAAAATAAACAGGGGTCTAATAATTCTGACTTCAACTATATATATATATATATATATATATGATATATGACTGTATTACTCATAAAGGCAAGGAACCTGTTTCTTTCAGACAATCTTTAAAGTTAAACTAGTCTCTGCTGAGCTAAGCAAACCTTAAAGAGTTATATTCACTCTGAGAAAGCATACATGGCAATGTGATTTCTCTTTACCCAAATTTACTTAATGTAAGCTAAGAAAATATTATATGCTAATCCTTCTATGCTAACAAAGGACTACTGAGGCATTCCAAGCACGGGATGGGTCCTCCTGGCGTGGCAGAGTTCCTCACATCTCCGTTACACATCTCTGCCATTTGCTTATACAGAAATCATGTGCTTTTCACTATACACAATTAATCTGCTTGTGATCTTACATCATATTACTTTGTCATGTTTGGTGTCATTTGACAGTTTATGACTTAAGCATTGCAGTGATGAAATCAACAGAGACAATGATTGATTGTATTTCAATATACAATATATTTTCTATTGTTGAGACATGGTCTGAGAATGGTACAGTATGTTAATATACTTCTCCCCCACTTTATCTCCTCAGCTTTGCTTACATGTGTAGCTGGTTTTGGGGGTTGGTGTTTCAAGGAAGGAAGGAAAGAAGGAAAGGTAACTGTTGATCTAGGAGAATGGCTTCTACTCTGCGTCTCCCGCACACCGCACACAGTTTTACTGTCTTTGTTACACTGCAGTGCATATGTTACAGCTGTTTCATGTTAGTTTGTTTCATTCCACTGTCTGCATATTTAAACGTAACTTAATCAACAACTTTGCCTGCTTTAAGGTGTCGAGATTCTTTATCTTTATCAATGATGATAACAACTTTAATGAAGTCAGATTAATTACAATGGAGTCAGATGAATAACTGCTTTAAACACGACCATCCTTCAACTGCTTTCTGTTTCCGATTTTTGGTTCAGAATAGCAGCGTAAGCTTCAAGCCTTACACTTAATACGGCTATTTATTTTTTGGATGGGCTTTCCGACCAGGCTGAACTCAGGAATTTACTAAACAAATACAATGCAATAAAACAATAACCTAAAGATTTTTTATCTGAGAAAAAGAGCTGCAAGATAGTCCTTTGAAAAAAAGCACTGTTATTAAGTCACAACTTTGTCTCTTTACTCTCAGTGTCTTATTTTATGAATGTGGTCAGAGCAGCTTGACCTAACATTGATTAACATTGATCATATATATACAAATCATTTCATTATAGAATATATATATATATATATATATATATATATGTAAGGGATAATCAAGGTAGGTCTACCTTGGCAAATGACCATGGAATAAGCGGGATAATCAACGGCTTGCCGTGCGTTAAAGGAATTTAATGCACGACGTGGAGGCAAAGGACCACACGTTGCGCAGCACACCCTCCAGCCAATCAGAATCAAGAATTTCAACAGACCATGGAATATAATATATATATATTCTGTTTAAATAAGGTTTTTACTTTGCTTTCTTAAAATTCAATGTTAATCAATGTTAGGTCAAGCTGCTCTGACCACATTAATAAAATAAGGGTCACATTTCAGTAGCAATCAAGTTAAAGTCAGGAGCTTCATCCTGCATCAGACTAGAATAGAGGAGATTGTATATGTCAGGACTTACCACTTTGTTAATGTCCTCCTGAGGCTGCTCTTCATCTGCACTGCCTCTGCAGAATGGCTTCACACTTTTATAGTTTATTGCTCCTCCCCATGAAGTAATAATAGACTGAATGCCTTGGAAACTTTCCCTTTTATTTTTTGTTTCCAGGAAATCAGCGCCGTTACAAGCAATGGGTTGACATCAACGGATGTTCAGCTGTAATAGTAGCTAAACAATAGTAGTACTAGCTGCTATAGTAATTGTGCCGTAAACTATTATATGTTGTATTCATTATATTGTATTGAACAGTATTGTATAAAGTTGACAATGTTAAGGACCCATTAGTCTGAAATTACATTGAACTATAATAACCTTAGTTCGCAATTCAGTTTAGCTTTTTTATTTTTTTTTTTGAAAACTTTTCAAAGAAGAAATAAGAAGTGGCTTGACATCCACTGATATTAAAGGGGTGGTCCACTATGATATCATATTTTAAACTTTAGTTCATGTGTAATTTAGATGTGTGAACATCAGAAATGGGAAGTAACAAACAACTTTGCAACTATTTACCTTTACTCTTTACATCCTTACATTTACACAAATATCTGTACTTTCTGCTTGTTACATTTACACACAAAAATAATAAAAGATCATGCACATTTTGTAGGTTGTAGTTATGCCTGTATGTTGCTTTTAGCATAGAATACATGTATTACAGTTTTTCTCAGTTCTCAAAAACATTTGTCAGATCAGAATTGAAATTTGCAAATTAGTAAGTACATCTCTCAAAACATTACATACAAATAGCAAAACACCAGGGATGATCTGCAAAAGCCTCTTGCTCAAAATCCTTAGTTCATCTGTCAAAACTAAAGTATCTGTGTCAATGAACGTGTCAGTGCCATACGAGTGGCAAATCCTTGTGTCATTGTGCAAGCAAGACAGTCAAATTACTTAGTCATGTTATCAAAACAACAGTGTATTCTGGAGGGCTGTTCTGATGTAAACAATGGTTATTTATTAATTTATTTATTTTGGCTGTTTATACTGTAATTTGTTGACAGATCATGTCACTGTGATACTAAAAGGAAAAGACAACAGCACTGCATAGCACAAAGAAAAAACTAAACAAAAGTAGAATGTATTATTACTAAATATTATGCCAACTTGTTCAGCCATTTTGCATGTAAACACTTATGCCATGAACAAATAATTAAAGGGGTGGTGCACTACGGTATAATATTTTAAACTGTAGTCGATGTGTAGTGTATCTGTGTGAACAGTGCCGGCCCGCAGGGTTTTGGGTTATCAATTTTGTAAATGAATAATATACAAATATATGCATAAATAACTAGAAATGCAGGAGACATTTTAGCTTGTTTTTACATAGATTTACACAAACAAAACTTTGCATTAGATGTTGGACAGTGGGTAAAATAAGATTTTGACAAAATAAGAGGGAAACCTGATTTTTCAACAGGGTGAATTAGTGGGATAGAAAATTAATTGATTATTTCAAGAGTTCACACTTGATGATTGATTATAAAGCTTGTTTGGCATGCTGTCCCGGGAGAGAGCCCTGAGCTCATAAAATCCTCGAGCCAGGGGCTCCCTCCCGTTTGCAAGGCGAGAGGAGAGTTTGAGCTCAGGTAGGAATCGTCTGATTGGTGATTTATAAATTGAATAATGCGGTGCAAGCAATCAGAAGCACATGATCCTCTCGAAATTAGTTTATAAATAAACTTCACTTAATGAAACATGTTGAATGTGGTCTTTTTTTCTTACATAGTGTTTATGTTATCAGGGCATCGTTGCATTTATTAAAGTCCTAATGCTGCTCTACTAAATAATGTATTGTGCATAGCAAAACATACCTTTACTTTAAGCTTGCTTTTCATCCTCTGCTTTTCTTTTCTTCCTTCCGTTTTCATTTCAAATTAAAATTCAAATAATATCATTTAAAAATATCAACGACATTTGTGACGTTATATTACTTAAGACTTTAAGACACTTTTTCCGCTTTATATCGAATGCGAGCAATTTGGAGTGATATGTATCTGAATCTGTGTAGGAAAATGTTACGTCATTGTAGTTCACCCAATAGCCGATCGCAGGTGGTGTTATGCAAAATAGAGTGTGGTGTTTCTGAGTTTGTTTCTAATATTTTATACACTTATTTATAATATTTTTGTGTATTTATTATTGCTGTCAGCTATTTGTCATGTATGAATTCTACAGAGCTATTCTTTTAATGAAATGTGGAGGCTATTATTTATCTCACTGTCATGAATTGTATCGTGTTTAATGGGATTTGTGCATTGCGCAGTTCACATTGTTTATGATTTAAAAGTAAGCTCGTCCTTACGCTTACGTTCTCAGTAAGTATTCAAGAGAAGGCGCCCTAGGTGACCGCCTATATTGCCAGTTGGACGGGCCGGCACTGTGTGTGAACATAAACAACATCTCTGAAAGGAAGACATTGGCTTTTATAGAGTTAGCTTAGCAAAGCCTTCGGTGAACGAAGTTTGGGGACTACAAAAAAAAAAAAAAAAAGCATCTGGGTTAATGATGTCATAAACCCTTCAGGTTACACGCATTCACCATGTGCATACACCCAGTGCAGCGAAGAGGCGTGGACAGAGGCGCTGTAATGCTATAGCAGAGAAAGCTACAAAGGCTATTTCCACAGAGCTTCTTCTGTTTCTGTATTTGGGCTTGCAAAGGACACAACACAAAGAGAGAAGTGCTTTCAAATTTAATTTTAATTATGTAACAGAGAATTATAAAAAAAACTACAGTCAGTGAGAGAGCAGGATACAGAACAGAGACACAGACATGCTGCCTTGCATATTACTGTTGTTCTAAACACAGCATCATCAAACTTTAGCCTTTAATATATTTATAAGTAACTAAAAATCACAAATGTCTTAGGGACATTTGCACCAAAAACCCCTAATACCCCAGACAGAGGATTATCAATTAATTAGCTCAACATTTCACTTTCGTTCTTTGTTTCCAGTAAATCAGAGCCTTTATACTGTCTTAACCCTGAGAGGCAGGAACACCAGTCTCATTCACCCTTCCCGAGTTCCCCTCTCTCACACTGGATCCAAGCTTTTATAGTTTCATGTTTTTAAATGTCTTATTTTGTATTACATTACATTTCAGTTTAGTTTTATTTCCTTTCATTAATGGTTTGTTAGTTTTTGTTCAGTTTTTGTTTTGTGAGCACATCTCTATTTAGTTTTTATATATTTACTTTCAGTTTCAGATTTAGTAATTATTGTTGAGCAGAGGTCACAGAACACATCCAGTGTTGACCAGCACATTGCATTGTCCTAGGTGGTGGTCGCCGGTGGGGGTGCTGGCGAGTGGGAAATGGAGAGGTGGGAGGGGGGGGTTGTGGGGGTTCGGTGAGGGCGGATCTGTGTGGCTGTTGTGGAAGCAGGCAAGATTGACCTTCAGGCCACTGGGAAATGTCACGTGCTCACTGTCAGTCCATATTTTTCCTCTTACCATTTCAGTGTATGTTTTTTTAAGAACAGTATGGAGGAAGCTGGAAACAGTATACAGAGAACAGCATGGCCAACACAGGAGAGCCAACAGCGTACCTTTTCTGGATTTTTCTGGACTCACCAGATAGGATATGGCACATTGAGCGTTATGCTTTCAACAGACTGAGTGTGTTTTATTGTGTTGTTAGTGAATACACCTTTCCCACTACAGCTATTTTTGTGTCATTATTTAACGCTTACAAACCTCTCACATAACTAAAATCTGACCCACTTCTAACTATTACCTGCTGTTGAGGCTGAACCCCAGATAGCAAAACTTCACTGAACTAACACTATATCAACAATGAAAAGGTTGAAACTTCAACATTGAACTTTCATCAGCTTTGCACCTTCAAATAATGTATTTTCAATGATAGAAACAGATTCAAAAACAGATGTTTTGATGATATAACCAAGCGATTAACTGTATATTTATATGTATTATTACGATTAAATGTATAATTTGCCTGTCTCAT
>CAIGQQ010028297.1:6289-16693 GCA_903798035.1 Danio albolineatus | reverse complement strand
AATTCATCAATAAGTCATGATTGCAGCAGTAGGTGGCAAAAAAAGCTGACTTTTATTTTTGCGTGGCGTTGTGACGTCATAAGGCTGCGCCGCTCCTGCTCTGTGATCAACTTTGCTGTGATTGAACTGGAAAAAGGTTTGTTTAAAAGCGTTTACACAGATATAAACCGATTGATTAAAGTTCAGATTGATTAAGTGATTTAATGAAGGTTTAAACAGCACAATGTCACTCCATTCTGAGTAAACATCACTATATATATGGAGTACTAGTTTAATCTGCTCATTTGTGGCAGTTGTTTCATGCTCAGACTTACCTGATTTCTGTTAGTGAATTACTCTCATATAAAGAAACTGTTGAAGCAGTGATATGCGGTGAGGTTTGTGGCTGGTGAGGCACTGACACTTTCAATGTCAAAAGTATATATACAAACAAATCCACCCGGTATATTTGCCAGCTACTGACTGTGTTTGATATATCATGTCAGCATTGTTTCTGTACACATGGCAGGTACATATTGGGCCAAGGAGGAATGTAAAATGTATAGCGAATAAATATGCCTCCCAAAAAACACCCAGCTGTTTCTCATTCACACACACACACAAACATTTTAACATATTAAAAAAATCCAGCCGGTATATTTGCCAACTACTGATTGTGTTTCATATATCATGTCAGCATTGTTTCTGTACACATGGCAGGTACATATTGGGCCGAGGAGGAATGTAAAATGTATAGCGATTAAATATTCCTCCCAAAAAACACCCAGCTGTTTCTCATTCACACACACACAAACACTCACACACAAACAGCACCATTGCAGATGCTCTCTCTCTCTCTCCCTCAAACACACACACACACACACAAAGAGGATTCTCTCGCTGTTCTTACCTTTACAGTAACGTTACTTGTAAAAGAAGTCTTGACATGACTTGGATTAGTTTGAAATGATCGCGTTATCTTCTGTCGCGTCCTTTGAAGCGAGTCCTTTGGCTCCGGCATTGGTCGTCCATTATTTATTCATGTTTTAATTGAAAGTCCAATTTTGAGAACTTTTTGAGCTGATATGATATATTTTTGCAGTCAGTCAGAGCAAAACAGACTCCTATTGAACTTTACTGCATAGAAGAAGAGCGACCAAACGTGAGCTCAGGAGCGCCCTCTTCATTGTGGCGAGCTACTGCCTGCCTCACCTCATGTTTTTTCAGATGCGGCTTTATGTTGCTTTATGTCAGATTTTAACACTAAATAAGTTATAAGACATACATGGAATATATTACATATTGTATGAAAAGTGAGGAAATAATAAAAGTGTCTAGAATGTATAAAAACATTTTAATAAAGCAGTACATTGGCAGCAGACACTGAGTGAGCAAAAGCCAGCTCAAGCCAGTTTGCAAGGGATTGCACAATCTGACGTGAGGCTCAGCTCTAATTGAACAGGAAATATGCAAAACACAGGAATTTTGATCATAAAAATTATTGAAGTCAGTTGAATCATAGAAAAATTCCATCTATAAAATATTGATTTTATCATTAGTATACATCTTAAGATGGCAGGTGAGGATGATGAAAGGTGAGGCCCTGCCTCCCCTGACCACACGTCCCTGTGTTGAAGAGAAGTTATTTTGTTTCTGTTCATTGTTTTATTTGTTTTAAACTGAAGATTTTTATTTCTTTGTTCATTTTAAACAGGATAAAGTGTCCAAACGCAGAGAAAAACTCCTGCTGAAGCGACTGATCTCCACACTGTTATAAAGATGGCGTTTATTAAGGAGGAGAGTGAAGATGTGAAGATTGAAGAAACATTCAGAGTCAAACATGAAGATCTGCAGGAACAAACAGGTTAGTTTTCTTCCTCAAAGACCAACTCAGTCATTTGATCCTCATTAAGATATATTTTAATAATAAGAATACTAAATTAAATCCAACTTGCAGCCCTGAGTGTGCTGCCTAGTTCTCCTAAACGCAAATCAGCACTTATTAAAAGACAGGAATGAGTTTCTTTCATTACTTGTTCCCATGTCTCTTTTCATTCTTAAGGTTTCTTGTTGTCCTACTTTTGTTTGTAAAGTGTCCTTGAGCACTGGCACTATATAAAATAACTAAAAACAAAAAATAAAAAAGTTTAACTGAGCTGATGATATTTGACCTACAGTATTCTCCTAGAAGATATCTGCTATTATGGTGAGTGTTGGCTTAGTACTTTCCATTTGCATCCAGTTTATCACAGTTCCCTTTTTTTCACAATTCAGTTTTTAAAACTTTTAAAACATTTGTTCATTTAAAAAAAAAAAAAAGTTTATGTTTGGAAAAAAAGTGTATGGATACAATTAGAGCTTGCTTGTTTTTACACAATATTTAAAATCTGTTGCTTAGAAATGTCTAAAATATTTTTTTTATTTTTCATTTATTTTTGTATTATTAAATGTATTTGTAGGGGTCCAAGCTACATTAAATAGACCAATCAGGGATTTATTAGCTCATTTCAATGAATCGGATCTTGAGGATTCGAATCATTGATTTGACTCAATAGAGTCAGATCGAATCAGATTAAAAATTCACACTTTATCTACCATTTGTCTAGCAAATAGAAAAACATCGCGTTTACCAATCTTGTTTATATTATTTCCGTGGCCAACGATTATAACATAACACAGTATTAGGTTAACTTTTAGCAAGGTAAGAAAATCTACAGCTTGAGGCAATGACTGATAAGACATAAACTGACACATCATGACATAAACAAGAACAAAGTTCTTACAAAGGCGAACAAAGATTTATTGAGATTTACTTTATACTACGTAATAAGCAAACAACAAACAAACGCACACATACATTCACACATACACACAGAGGCAGTTCAGAGGATGCAAAATGAGTTGACAACAGACCCAAATCAATTCTAGTACTTCTGACTAGATCTTAGAATCACACCTGAGAAACCACAAAAGCAGAGATTGAGCTTATCTTTAACTGCTTAAGATTAATCAGCACCAGATCAGTTAGAGATAACACTAGTTTGTGTCACTTGCGATTTGCTGAAGAAAATCTTGAGTTTCCCTCGCTGACTTGGGCTTGGAATGAGCCCCTTACTTTTGGAATGAGCCCCCACATCCTCCGCTCGTTCTACACCTGCACTGTGGAGAGCATCCTGACTGGCTGTATCACCACCTGGTACGGAAACAGCACCAGCAGCAGTCGCAAAGGTCTACAAAGGATCGTGCGAACTGCTGGCCGCGTAGTAGGAGGTGAGCTTCCCTCCCTGCAGGACATCTACACCAGGCGGTGCATGAGGAAATCATCAGCGACTCCAGCCACCCAAGCCATAGACTTTTCTCTTTGCTACCCTCAGGCAGACGGTTCCGCAGCATCCGGTCACGCACCAGCCGACTGAAGGAAAGCTTCTTCCCACAGACTATCAGGCTGATGAACACTTAACACACCTCACACAAACTCTTTCATACCACTCACTACACACCATCAACATGTAGCATGCACTGCACTTTAATCAATCCTTACTTAAAACAATACTGCCTACAACTACGGGTATACCTATTCACATATTCATCGTCTTACGTATTGCTGTCAACATTGCAATTGTACATTGTTTTGTTTCCCTTTGGGAGTATTTTGTTGCATGTTGTATTTTTACACTGTGTGTATTTTGCGCTGTCTGTATTTGTGCACTGTCTGTATTTTGCACTGTCTGTATTTTTGCACTGTCGTTGTATCTGCACTGTCGTTGTATTTGCACTGTCTGTATTTTGCACTGTCGTTGTATCTGCACTGTCGTTGTATTTGCACTGTCTGTATTTTGCACTGTCGTTGTATTGCACCATCTGTATTTTGCACTGTCTGGAGCCAGCACCTAAGCTTTTCACTCATCATAGCACACGTGCTGCTAATGATGTGACAATAAAAGTGATTTGATTTGATTTGATTTGGGAAGCACATTGGTCCTGATTGGGTGGTGACTCGCTTCGGTGACGTCTTTTAGGTTCACTCCCTCGTGATTGGCTGTTGTTCTGTGTTACCGGGGTTGCGGAAGTTCGTGCGGTTTCGGCTGTGTCGAAACTTGCACGGAAAGTTCTTTGTGACCCCATCGTGTGGCGGCGCGGTATCAGTGCGGGCGAGAGGGGGCAGAGTGCACAGCTGTATCATGTTAATGATTAACAGAGAATGCATGTTGGTTTTACGTGGTAAAAATCCTTTGTAAGTTTGTAACTCTTATATCAAATGTTACAAAATAAATACTAGTTTTTCATTTACATCTCTGTATTGCAAATGTCACTAGCTTTAATTTAGTACCAAACACTATACATTTCAGACACACACAGAAGTTTTATCTGTTATAAGGGTTAAAACAACACATTGATCAACCTGGTTGGCTGGAATTCACATAATATATGAGGAAAACCTATAGCATGTTATTTCAAAAGATGCATCTGCCTTCGTTTTGACATTGTTTTCAATTTCGTGTATGCATTAATGTCCAGAGATCGTTGGTCTCTAGCAGGATGCCCTCGAGGCGAGCACATGACCAGTGAGTCATTAAAAGTCTCATGATGCAAAGCCTGCTGAAAATTCCTGTGAACCGCCTTTGTTTAGACTTAATAATTAACGAAGTTAGCCAAAGGGTCTTTCGAACATCTGTGCAAAAGCACTACACAGAACAGGGTCCTCTTGTTATGGTGATGGTGTGAGCCTTAGGGCTAGGTCTAAATGACAGGCAATGTGGCATCCAGGCCTGATTCAAACGGCCTGATTCGATCGGGTTTTAACAGTTCTGCACATCTTCTGCAGTGATTTCTTACATCTTAAATTATAATATTTTTTGATAGGGCAAAAAAAAAAATCTTTTCCATCTGGGCCATTTGAAAAATTCCTTTGAGTCTGAAATATCATTCATAATGGTTTTAAAACGTCTTAAATTTAACTTAGTGAAACCTGCAGAAACCCTGGTTTAAAGTTTGTCAAAAAAACATGGATGCCCCCAATATTAAACATGCTGAATGAATTGGACACTAAAATAATGAATTATTAAAAAGCATTTTACAGTATTGGGCAACACGGTGGCGCAGTAGGTAGTGCTGTCGCCTCACAGCAAGAAGGTCGCTGGTTCGAGCCTTGGCTGGGTCAGTTGGCATTTCTATGTGGAGTTTGCATGTTATCCCCGTATTCGCGTGATTTTCCTCCGGGTGCTCCGGTTTCCCCCACAAGTCCAAAGACGTGGTACAGGTGATTTGGGTAGGCTAAATTGTCCGTAGTGTATGTGTGTGAATGAAAATGTGTGGATGTTTTCCAGTGATGGGTTGCGGCTAGAAGGGCATCCGCTGCGTAAAACAAATGCCGGATAAGTTGGCGGTTCATTCTGCTGTGGTGACCCCGGATTAATAAAGCTAAAAAGAAAATTAATGAATGAATTGTATGGTATTCTAAACTATATGATGTTGCTGTGGGGCGACGTGAGACAAAACAAACAAATTATTGTGGAATAATAACGTTTAGCATTGCACTGACTACAGCTGGCCAACAAACTAGTCTAAAAATGACTTTTGCTGCTTCAGAAATGGATTACAGCATGCTGATGATATGCAAACATTTAATTGTAAAGTTCGTCAGTATTGACCATATTCTTCACGTACCAGCAGGCGCCGCCATTGGAATCTTTTTGATTGAGACTTCTTTAAAGAATAAATTTTTAAATCCTAAAAAGTGTTATGCTGCTTAGGCATGGGACGCTAATTATTTTCAGTGTTGTAGGGGATCAAGCTACAGTAAAAGATAGATCAGGAATTCATTAGCTCATTTCAATGAATTGGATCTTGAAGATTCGAGTCATTGATTAGACTCAATAGAGTCAGATTGAATCAGATTTAAAGATTCACACTTTGTCTACCGTTTGCCCAGCAAATAGAAGACATCGTTCTTTACCAATCTTATTTATATTATTTCTGTGGCCAACGATAATAACATAACACAGTATTGGGTTAACTTTTAGCAAGGTAACAAAATCTACAGCTCGAGGCAATGACTGATAAGCACATAAACAAGAACACAGTTCTTACAAAATGAGAACAAAGATTTTTTGAGCTACACTACGATACATGAAACTAACTACGTAATAAGCAAACAACAAGCAAACGCGCACACACACACACACATACACACAGAGGCAGTTCAGAGGATGCAAAATGAGTTGACAACAGTCCCAAATTAATTCTAGTACTTCTTACTAGATCTTAGAATCACACCTGAGAAACCACAAAAGCAGAGATTCGGCTTATCTTTAACTGCTTAAGATTACTCAGCACCAGATCAGATAGAGACAATGTTAGTTTGCGTTACTTGCGAATTTGTCTTACTTGCGAATGAAGTCTTGAATTTCTCTCGCCGGGCTGACCTCGGGAAACATGGCGCTCCTGATTGGGTGGTGACTCGCTTCGGTGACGTCTTTGGGATTCATTCGCTCGTGAGAGGCTGTCGTCCTGGGTTACCGAGGTGACGGACTCTGCTGAGAGTCGGTTTGCAAAAGTTCATGCGGAAGTTCTCTGTCCCATAACTTAAGATGTTGCATGGAAAGTTTGTGGTGACCCTATCGCGTGGCGGCATGGTGTCCATGCAGGGTGAAAGGGGGCAGAGAGCACAGTTAGCGCGAGCAAGCAAATTTTTTGATTTATAGCTGCAGGGTGTATTTAAGTGACCTGGTTTGGTCCATCCCCATGGCACTGTTTTCCAATGAGCAGTTGCCATGAAGGGCGGGGCCATGCCCCATACCATCGTAGTAAGCAGGGGCGCCTGCAGGATTTTATTCCAAGGTACGCACAAATTCAACACCGCCCCGCCCCCTTTTCACCAATCATCTCCAAACACTGATGCTTACTGTTAAAGGCTACATTATTTAAGGGCATTCGTTACGACATAATTCGTTTCCTTTTTAAATATTAATATTTCTTATAATATTAATATTTCGCTCATCTTTAAAATTCTGACATATTAAATTATAAATTTGCATATTACAGTACAGAAGATTTTGATACAAACCATTAGTGAAGTATTATACCCTTACTTTCCACTTACCGAAAATCATCCATCCGCACAGTTGAGTATTGGACGGACTCAATCAAAAATGTAATTCGTATATTTTCTTGGAATTTTTTTTTTAAACGAATTTCGAATAGTTTGTCTCATGGTTTAAATATTTTTGTTGGTCAGTGATTTATTTGATAAAACAGAAGAACGAATAACATTTGAATAACATTCAAAACAAGTCCGCTATATTCACAGTTTCAGAGAAGCCTATATCAGGGATATTCAATTGGCGGCCCGCGGGCCGAACCCGGCCCCCAAGACCATTTTTTCTGGCCCTCCAATAAGTTTGAACAAGACATCAGAGATAAATTTAGTTCAGTCGAAAAACAGCCGCTATAGTTATGAAGTGACGTGCGCCTGTTCAATACAGCACCAGCTGCAGTGGAAGGCTGCGCAGAGCGTGAGTCACCTGACATTAAGCCAGTGGAGCTGGCACCCGAAAACATTTGGATATTTTTGTAGAAAAGTCCTTTTGTACAATGCACTGATATCGTTGTTAAGGATGCAACGATTCGCCGATTTCACTGCGCTTTAATTCGTCACGGTTAATTATTCGTACAGGCTTCTCAATTGCGCGTTTCTGTTGCACAAAATGAAACTGCTGCAATTAAACAGTTATGCCACCTGTGCGCTAGTTTTAAATTGCGAGCTTGTACGCCGATGCCAATATGCACACACACTGGATTAACTATAGCGGAGTGCCGTTCCACTATCACGTCCTTTCCGCGCGCTTGTTTGTTATTTCTAATGTAGAATGCGCCAATGTGTGCGCGCAAGCGGAACAACGCTCTCGCGGCTTCCCGGGTGCACGCAATAGAAAACATTGCGGTGAGGTTGTATCGTGGCTTTCAGTGCAATGTAAGCAATATATATGTTAGATGAATTATTATTAAAATGATTATGTATGTACACTGTCAGAAATAAAGGTACAGGAGCTGTCACCGGGGCAGTACCTTTTCAAAAGGTTCATGTACCCAAAGAATCCACAGTGGTACCTCAAAGGGGCATACTCGTACACAAAAGTGGCTAAAAAGTACCTTTGAGGTACCATTATAGACCATTCAGATACAAATATGTACCTTTCGAAAAGGTGCTGCCCCAGTGACAGCTCCTGTACCTTTATTTCTGAGAGTGTATGAACACAGGTTATAACAACAGTTAATCTAAATAATTAGGCCTACCTAAAATAAAGCTTAAATTTACATTAGACGCAATTACTGTAAAACCCTAGTTATTCATCGGACTATAATCATACAACCAAAATCTATAATTGTTGCATCCATAATTGTTATACAGTTCAAAACACATAAATGTGTGTGAAAGTAGAAGAAGCCTACTTAAACAATACACTGCTTTTGCTGTGCTTTAAAATAAAACATTTGAAGGTTTGTTAAAAAAACCCACATTGTAAAATGTACTGATATATTAGTTTTTCCTGTTGCGCCGGTCAATTACGATTTAATTCATTTAATCAAATAATTTAAATGAGCAGAACAGGCGTCCCACATTACCTTGGAAGAACAAACTCGGTTGAAAGGCTGAGACAACTCCGAAAGTCGTGAGAATGGAGATGTCTGCATATTTATGTCAGTCGGTCAGATACATTTCTGTGCATGGAGGATGCGGACGGGCTAGGCCTGGAGTTTCCCCCGCTCAGGTGCTGATCAGACTGCGGTCTTCACTCCGTGTGGGGGATCAGTATTTGTCTCATTAGTTTTAGGCCTATTGGCAAATGTCTCAAATAAGTTTCTGTTTCAAAGAGCGTTTACTCTCTTTGAACCTTGTTCTAAACAATAACTAATTGTAATTTTTATTTTGCGGAAAAACTGCCGCAAAAATAAAGCCTATAAAATAAAGATTTCTTTACCCATGCACAATGCAAGTACATACACGCTTTAAAACACACAAACACACACCTTTATTTGCTGTTATGGTTTTTGTTTTGTTTTGTCAATATATCGTAATATATACTGGTTAATAATCAATTTAAATTATGTAATAAATAAATAAATGAATTAAAAAAGCGGCATCAATTCCCGCCCTCTCGTGGTAGGTACGCACAGTGCGTACAGCCGTACAGCTGCAGGCGCCACTGGTAGTAAGTGTCAATTATTAACAGAAACTGCATGTTGATTTCACGTGGTAAAATCTCTTGTAAGTTTGTTACTCTTACCTCAAATGTTACAAGACAAACACTGTTTGTACTACTAGCTTTTCATTTACATCACTGTATTGCAAATGTCACTAGCTTTCGTTTAGTACCAGACATCATACATTTCAGACACATACAGAAGTTTCATCTGCTATAAGGGATAAAACAACACATTGATTAACCTGGTTGGTTGGAATAAAAATAAAGTTTGTAAGACTTAATGAAAACTAATGATTTATTTATTTATTTCAGACCTAATTGAAGAGAATGAGGGGAGTAAAGAGGAGGAGCATCATGTCAAAATTGAGGAAAAAACTCATTTACAGACTGATGGTATTTTGAAAAAGAGAGACAAGAATCGTTTCACCTGCGCTCAGTGTGGAAAGAGTTTTGGAAGAAAAGACATTCTTAAGAATCACATGAGGATCCACACTGGAGAGAAACCATTCACATGCACCCAGTGTGGGATGAGTTTCAACCAATCATCAAACCTTAATCAACACGTGAGGATCCACACTGGAGAGAAACCAGTCACATGCACTCAGTGTGGGAAGAGTTTCAGCTGCTCATCATCCCTTAACCTACACATGAGGATCCACACTGGAGAAAAACCATTCACATGCAGTCAGTGTGGGAGGAGTTTCAGCCAATCATCATCCCTTAATCTACACATGAGGATCCACACTGGAGAGAAACCATTCACATGCACTCAGTGTGGGAAGAGTTTCAGCCACTCATCATCCCTTAATCTTCACAGGATGACCCACACTGGAGAGAAACCATTCACATGCACTCAGTGTGGGAAGAGTTTCAACTCCTCATCACACCTTAATCAACACATGAGGAACCACACAGGGGAGAAACCATTCACATGCACTCAGTGTGGGAAGAGTTTCAGCATATCATCACTCCTTATTAAACACATGATGATCCACACTGGAGACAAACCATACACATGCACTCAGTGTGGGAAGAGTTTCAGCCAATTATCAAACCTTAATCTACACATAATGAACCACACCGGAGAGAAACCATTCACATGCACTCAGTGTGGGAAGAGTTTCAACTACTCATCACACCTTAATCAACACATGAGGATTCACACTGGAGATAAACCATTCACATGCACTCAGTGTGGGAAGAGTTTCAGCCAATCATC
>CAIGQQ010028296.1:0-11465 GCA_903798035.1 Danio albolineatus | reverse complement strand
CACACAAACACACAAAATTTACACTGAAGCATAAACACACACAAACATGTACATGGACACACACACAAAGATACACAAACACACACATGCACTCAGGTACACAAACACACACACACACACACACATACACACACAAATGCAAACAGATACACACAAAAACACACGGAACCACAAACACAAACAAACATACACAAACACACACACATGCACAGACACACAAATACATACACACATGCACAATTACACATGTGCGAATGCAAACACACACACAGACACACCCACATGCACACACACACACACAAACAAAGACACACACATTTACACAGAAGCATATACGCACAAACATACATACACACCTAGACACATACACACAAACTAAAACACACATGCATGAACACACCCACATGCACAGAGGTACACACATGCGCACACACACACACACACACACACAAGACACACAAACATACATACTCACACACGCGCGCACACACACATACATATTCACACACACATGCACAAATCAGCACACACACACACACGCACACACTGATCTCCTGACTCTGAAGCACACAGGTGTGTTGTTCGCTCACCTGACGACACACCCAGCACAGTCCCCGTCTCTCTCTCTGTAGTTCCAGAGGCCGATGGCTTTCCCATCCAGAGACGTCTCGCCCATACAGCCTGAGAACGTGGTGGTTTTCACAGCATCTGCTTTCTACACACACACACACACACACACACACACACACACACACAGAATTCATTCATTCATTCATTCTCTTTTCGGCTTGGTCCCTTTATTAATCAGGGGTCACCACAGCGGAATGAACCGCCAACTTATCCAGCATATGTTTTACACAGCGGATGCCCTTCCAGCTGCAACCCATCACTGGGAAACATCCATACATTCTCATTTACACTCATACACTACGGACAATGTAGCCTACCCAATTCACCTATACCACGTCTTTGGACTTGTGGTGGAGCACCCGGAGGAAACCCACACAACCACTGGGAGAACATGCAAACTCGAACCAGCGACCTTCTTGCTGTGAGGCGATCATGCTACCTACTACGCCACATTTAACTTCCTTTGAGATTAAGAAGAGCCTGATTAGCCGGTTCAGGTGTGTTTAATTGGGGTTGGAACTAAAATATGCAGGACACCGGCCCTCCAGGACCGAGCTTGGACACCCCTGACCTACAGCATTGGGCCTGCAGTGCTGACACACAACCATATCGCAGTGTTATGAGTGCGGTATTGCTCAAACACAAATGAAGCAGAGCTGTGGATTGGTGTGGTCTCACCTTCGCTGATCCCAACATGCCTCCGACAAACAGGTAAGCGTTCTGGTCCACGTCCAGCACAGTGTAGGTCTCTGGTGATTTCGCACTTCTGAGTGAAGGTAAGATGCCTGTTTTGGGTCCCTCGAGCGCATGGACTGAGATACTGCCGTTCAGACCGTTGCTGCACAACAATAAGACCAATACTTAATATTATTCCATGGTCTGGTGAAATTCTTGATTCTGATTGGCTGGAGGGTGTGCTATATTTCGTTGAAACGCACAGGTAGTTCCAGTCAGTTTAATCACAGTTGGAAATAAATGCGCTTCTCCCAAACGTTTACAGTTACTATAGCAACTCGCATGTGCTGCGCATGAAACCGATGAGGGCTGTTAATGGCGGACGGGAAATCCGCAAAATTAGGAAAATACTCATAAACTATGCCACAAAATCAAGTTTTAAGAGTTTTTCAAGCAAGAATATAGTTATTTAAAGTCAAATCTGCAGTTTGTGTGTAAGAAAAGCGCGTTTTTAAAAATGTTGGAAGCTCCAGGCGGTCAGCGGCAGCTCCGTGACCGGCTCCCCCCGAGGGAAGCTTTATATCGGCCAGAGAATCTCCGGTTCTACACCGCTGGATCTAATCTCCTGCATCTCTGTTGTTAAATCAGGATATATAATTAATCTTTGCAGTATCTAACGGTCAGTCTCTGGACATTTGAACCTATTATTTTTTTCTCAGGTGTATTTTTTGGCAGATCACAAAGATAAGTTTCATAATTAATCTATGAGCGTAAATAATGTAATATTACACTGATCCTGCGTGTTTGGCTGATTGCTTTTGTGTTAAAGAAGATAAATGAAGCAGAATGTTCTCCTGCCTGTCCTGATATGTTTTTTCATTATGCAAAATGTTCCTATATTTAACAGCAGAGATTTCTGAAATAGACTTCGGCTGCTTCCAAGACTCTAGAATACACTTGAAAATGTGTATTTAATTGATTTGGTACCTTTTTAAGATTTGTAGGTTTAATATGAAATGTAAATCACGGAAATTCTGCTATACTGTAAGCAACCCAGCTTTTGTTAAGACAAAGCCAATGTTCAGATCCTCCCTCATCAGAGAAGCACTAGAAAGTAGAGAAAAGAAACTGAGTGACTGGGAATGTGACTGGAAACACACTCCAGGTGTGACTGGGAATGTCTTATTTGTCCACCTGTGATCGGACTGATCAAATCGCATCTGTGCGTGCTGTTTATACCTGCTAATATTATTAAGATGCAATTTCATCAGTCCGATCACAAGTGGACAAATAAGACATTCCCAGTCACACCTGGAGTGTGTTTCCAGTCACACGTTTCTTTTGTCTTTCTACCGCTTCTCTGACGAGGGAGGATCTGTATAATAGCTTTTTTCCCTTAACATTACCTTTAATACTGCGAAAGCTGGCCTACCTACAGTACAGCAGAATTTCCGCAATTTATATTTCATAATAAACATACAAATCTTATAAAAGGTACCATATCAATTAAACATGCATTTTCAAGTCAAGTGTATTCTAGAGTCTTTGAAGCAAAAAAGTCTATTTCAGAAATCTCTGCTGTTAAATATAGCTACATTTTGCATAATGAAAGAACATCAGGACATGCAGGAGAAAATTCTGCTTTATTTATCTTCTTTAACACAAAAGCAATCAGCCAAACATGCAGGATCAGTGTGATATTCCATTATTTACGCTCATAGATTAATTATGAAACTTATCTTTGTGATCTGCCAAAAAATACACCTGAGAACAAAATAATAGGTTCAAATGTCCAGAGACTGACCGTTAGATACAGCAAAGATTAATTATATATCCCGTTTTAACATCAGAGATGCAGGAGATTAGATCCAGCGGCGTAGAACCGGAGATTCTCTGGCTGACATAAAGCTTCGCTCGGGGGGAGCCGTTCACGGAGCTGCCGCTGACCGCCTGGAGCTTCCAACATTTTTTAAAACGTGCTTTTCATACACACAAACTGCTGATTTGACTTTAAAATAACTACATTCTCACTTGAAAAACTCTTAAAACTTGACTTTGTGGCATAGTTTATGAGTATTTACCTAATTTTGTGAATTTCCCATCCGCCATTAACATCCCTCATCGGTTTCATGCGCAGCACATGCGAGTTGCTATAGTAACTGTAAACGTTTGGGAGAAGCGCATTTATTTCCAACTGTGATCAAAACTGACTGGAACTACCTGTGCGCTTCAACCAAATATACCATACCCTCCAGCCAATCAGAATCAAGAATTTCAACAGACCATGGAATAAAATCCTTTAACGCACGGCAAGCCGTTGATTATCCCTTCCATATACAGTAATTGTAATGTGATTGGACGCTGACAACAGAGTGCGGATCCAAATGCAGGGTTATTTGAACAGAGAATGGTCAGGCAAGCAACCATCCACCATATAGATGGCTTACAGATGATAAAGGGCGATTAAACACTGAATGAAAATAAGTAAATGATTTGCAGCAGTGCAGTTTTCAGCTCGTGAACTCTGATTTACCGTGAGGCTTCGACTCTGTGCCAGTTTCCATCGTTGATGATCAGATCTGGATATTCCACTCGGCCGACCCCTGACCCCACATCCCACAGGAAGTTCACCTTGCCCTTCCGCATCTCGATGGCCAAGAAATCCACCTACACACACACATACACACCATCAGTGAAAGCAGCGCTTCTTCATGAGCTCTGATTATTTCTTTCTCTTCGCCACGGGCAGCAGATGTTTATTAGCGTCTGTGGAGAAAAGTGCTGTTATCGACTCCAGCGCAAGCCTGTATTTTGCTGTATTTTAGCATTCTATGCTCTTTAAAGGGGTGGTCCAGTGTATTTTTAACGCTTGGTTGTGTTTATAAGACGCAAAGCGATGTGTGCTCATGCTTCACTTGTGGAAAATCAGGTTATTTGTTCATATTTCTTACTTTGATTATATACAGCTACTCAGCTAACATGAAAACCACTGTTATATTTCCTAGTTCCTCTGAAAGGCCCGCCCTTAAGAGCCTCTGATTGGTCAGCTAACATAATGTGCTGTGTGTCCACGTCACCAAGCCTCTAACATGCACTTTGCCTCCTCCGTGGAAATACTGTCAGTCAGTGTGTTTGAGCATGAAAGAGACATAAAACAAAGAGCACACAGCTGAACCCCACGCCTGCTCTCTAAAAATAAGAGCTGTAGGCTTTGCTAAGCTAACTCTGTAAAAGCCAATGTCTCCCTTTGCATTGGACTTTGAGGGTCTTACATTCAGAGATGTTGTTTATGTTCACACAGCTACATTGCACATCAACTGAAGTTTAAAATATGATGTCCTAGTGGACCACGCCTTTAAGTATTTTCCCCATATTTTTATATCTTTCTATGAAAGGTGGCAGTAACATCTACACATAGCTGATCTCTAACAGCAGCTAATACAGAATGTAATTGCACATTGTATGCCAGTGTCAAATATAAATTTCTGTCTAGAACCTCTGTGCAGACAGTGAAGTTAAGTGAAGTGAAGTAAAGTAAAGTAAAGTAAAGAAAAGAAAAGTAAAGAGAAGAAGTGAAGTGAAGTGAAGTGAAGTGAAGTAAAGTAAAGTAAAGTAAAGTGAAGAGAAGTGAAGTGAAGTGAAGTAAAGTAAAGAGAAGTGAAGGGAAGTGAAGTGAAGTGAAGTAAAGTAAAGTAAAGTAAAGTGAAGAGAAGTGAAGTGAAGTGAAGTGAAGTGAAGTGAAGTGAAGTGAAGTGAAGTGAAGTAAAGTAAAGTAAAGAGAAGTGAAGAGAAGTGAAGAAGTGAAGAAGTGAAGTAAAGAGAAGTGAAGTGAAGTAAAGTAAAGAGAAGTGAAGTGAAGTGAAGTGAAGTGAAGTGAAGAGAAGTGAAGTGAAGTGAACTAAAGTAAAGTAAAGTAAAGTAAAGTACAGTAAGGTAAAGTAAAGTAAAGTACAGTAAGGTAAAGTAAAGTAAAGAAAAGAAAAGAAAAGAAAAGTAAAGTAAAGTAAAGAAAAGAAAAGTAAAGAAAAGTAAAGTAAAGAAAAGTAAAGTAAAGTAAAGTAAAGAAAAGTAAAGAAAAGTAAAGTAAAGAAAAGTAAAGTAAAGTAAAGAAAAGAAAAGTAAAGTAAAGAAAAGTAAAGTAAAGTAAAGTAAAGTAAAGAAAAGTAAAGTAAAGTAAAGTAAAGTAAAGAAAAGTAAAGTAAAGTAAAGAAAAGTAAAGAAAAGTAAAGTAAAGTAAAGAAAAGAAAAGTAAAGTAAAGTAAAGTGAAGAAAAGAAAAGTAAAGTAAAGAAAAGTAAAGTAAAGTAAAGTGAAGAAAAGAAAAGTAAAGTACAGTAAATTACAGTAAGGTAAAGTAAGGTAAAGTAAAGTAAAGTAAAGTAAAGAAAAGTAAATTAAAGTAAAGTAAAGTAAAGTAAAAAGAAAAAAGAAAAAAAAGGTTAAAAAAAAGAAATACAGTAGTGACTGCAGGTTGTAGGACAGTAGTGGAGTAAAAGTACCGATACTGCACTAAACATGCACTCAAAGGAAAGTAAAGGTACACATTTTTAAAACTACTTAGACAAACTACTCAATTACGGTAATTTTAATATTTGTAACTTATTACGTTACACCACAGCTTCTACTTCATTTTGGGGTAAGTAATGGTACTTTTTTTTCTATTTTTCAGATCTTTTTCCACCACTGATATTACCCTCAATTTTCCTCAAAACGTTGCATCTACTTCTAACGTATGTTTATGTAGTGTATCGTTTTTAACCGCCCACCCTATATTCCCATATTATAGATTTATCAGATGTTTTTATTATTAAACCAATGTTGACAGTGTACTGCAGAGCTGTGTAAACCTGAATCTGAACAGTTCGACACTCACGTATTTGGCGGATCCCAGGTAGAAGAGCAGGTTATCTGCAGCGAGGGTCTTGAGGTGGAGGATGATGGTGTTGTAGCGGCCCTTCTTGATCTCTGGCCGGTAGGTGCGGATGCAGTCTCCACCGGACGCCACAGACACCTTAATCTGCAGTTCACAGGACACACTAACAGTTTTAATACTTCTATACTGTATGAGTTCACAGCAGAACTCTTTAAAAACATACTGTTGAGGTGTCTAGATTTGTGAGTGTGAATTGTAAAATCTGTTTAGGAGCAAGTGTGAGTTAAAACAAAAGGGTCTGAATCAGTGGTTCTCAAGCTTTTTTTCACCAAGTACCACCTCAGAAAAAAATAGTCTCTCCAAGTACCACCATAATCAATAGTATTGAAGTACAGTAGCATAGTAGGCCTAATTGAGCATAAATTAAGCACTGCACAGTTCAAAAACAAGGCTGATTAATTCTTTTAATTAAGAATATTTATTATTGTCAGCCACTTAAATAAAAGGTTTAGCCTATTAAAATCAATTTACTGATCACATTGGTGTTATCGTATGCGTCAAAGGGTTAAAAGTGTGTTCATTTATTTTAATTTAATTATTCATAGATTCCTCCGCATACCACTAGAAGGAAGCTGGTGTACCACTAGTGGTACGTGTACCACAGTTTGAGAACCACTGGTCTAAATGAAGGGAGATAATAATGTTATAATTCATAATTTATGATCATAACATGTCTTAAATGATTGGACAGAATTCCTGAAAATCTTCATTTTAAGGTGTCTTAAATTTGAGGGTGCAGTCTAATGTAAAGTTGACTAACTGAATGTGAAAACTAATGCGATGAAGGTGCAAGTGTGAGTCTAAATGGGTAAAAAATACAGTTTAGGGTCATTAAATGTCTTAAACCAGTGGTTCTCAAGCTTTTTTTTACCAAGTACCACCTCAGAAAAAAAGCGTCTCTCCAAGTACCACCGTAATAACCGGTTACATCACTGCACAGTTCAATAACAAGGCAGATTAATTCTTCTAACTAAGAATATTTATTATTGTCAGCTACTTAAATAAAAGGTTTAGCCTGTTAAAATCAATTTACTGACCACATCGGTGTTATCGGACGCGCCAAAGGGTTAAAAGTGTGTTCATTTTTTTTTACTTTAATTATTTAACGATTCCTCCACGTACCAGTAGAAGGAAGCCTGCGTACCACAGTTTGAGAATAATTGGACAGAATTCCTGAAAATATTCATTTTAAAACGTGTTTAATATGAGGGTACACTCTACCAGTTCATTAACTGAATGTGAAAACTAGTGCAGCTAATACAAGGGGGACGTTATTCTAAAGTTGCAACTATTCATCATTTACTAACAGTTAATAAATGAAGAATAGTTGCAACTTTAGAATAACGTCCCAATAACATATATAAACTGTTTACTGATACTTAATAAGTCTTTAGTAAGTTATTTACTAACAGCTTGTTCATGATCTATTACTAATTTATTAGGTATAGTTACAAATCATTTAAATACAGTTAACAAGTCATTTATAACTTGCTAACTAACAGCTTGTAAGTTATCTATTGGCTATCTATAAGGCACAGTTACAAATAATTAACAAACTATTAACTATTATTTAACAAGTCATTTATAACCCATTAACTAACAATTTACTAATAGTCTATTAACTAGTTATAATGGATAGTTATAAATAATTAACAAACTATTAACTTATATTTAACAAATCATTTACAACTTATTAACTAATAATTTACTAATGGTCTGTTGACTAGTTATAATGGATAGTTATAAATAATTAACAAACTATTAACTATTTAACAAGTAATTTATAACCCATTAACTAACAATTTACTAATAGTCTATTAACTAGTTATAATGGATAGTTATAAATAATTAACAAACTTTTAACTTATATTTAACAAATTATTTATAACTCATTAACTAATAATTTACTAATGGTCTGTTGACTAGTTATAAATGATTAACAAACTATTATCTATTTAACAAGTAATTTATAACTCATTAACTAACAATTTACTAATAGTCTATTAACTAGTTATAAATAATTAACAAACTATTTACTTATATTTAACAAATCATTTATAACTCATTAACTAACTATTTACTAATGGTCTGTTAACTAGTTATAACGGATAGTTACTATAAAGTGTTACCCAAGTGTACTGTACGAACCACTCGTCTATGTAGGCATCTGCAACTAACTTGTTTTATCCATAAGTTTAGATCATTTTTGGCATACTATACCAGCCTGATCTGACGAGAAAACGTAAGTATTTTACGTTTTGCCAGTTTAGTGACTAATTCGTAGTTCAGCCGTACGAAAATGTACGATTTAAAAAAGGAGGAGTTGCACCCAACCCCAACCCTAAACCCAACCGTCATTGGGTGATGAGCAAATCGTAGTAAATTGTACGAATTAGATCGTATGAATTCATACGAATTAGCCACTAAATCAAAAGTTACGAATTGCTGTGAGATAGCGTTGATTACACACACACACACACACACATATATATATATATATGTCAAAATAATTATATGTTTTTTAGTTGTAGGGTTGTAGGGAAACAGTGAGTATGAAACCCAGTATCATTCATGAGTGCTCAGCGCAGTACTCACAGAGTTGGCCTGTTTGCGTGCCTGGTTGATGAGTTCTTTAATCTGCGAGATGTTTTTCTTCAGGTTGTCCTGCAGCTCCTGAATGGGCTTCAGTTTCTCCATCAGCCTGTCGGCTTCGTTCTCCAGATCCTTCACTTTGGCGCCTGCTGCGTGAACTACAGACACCATCGCACACGTTAACCCCAGAAAACCAGAAATCCAGAGTCGAACACACATGGCATTAGGAACATGCTCATAGCGTAGATGTAAATAGCTACGTTTCCATCCAAAGATGCCAATAAAACTAATATCGCATTGTAGCTGTATTTGGCTAAAAAAATGGGTTGGGCGCCAGGGGTAAAAAAAACCCACTACAGTATCTCAATTCAATTAAATGAAAAAAAATAATAATAAATTTCAACAAATGCATGATTTAATCCAGTAACCCAGAATCAAATTATCAATGGAACAACCAAATCAATATAATAAAGAAGAAAAACAAAAGAAACAACAACAAAACAATCCTTAACTTCAACACATTTTAGTTGAACTCATCATAAACCAAACAAACTTAAATGGCAGGCACAATACCTATTAAATACCTTTTACAAAACAATCAACGGGTGATAAATTAACTACCATAACAATATAAATCAAATAAATCACTTCAGAAATGTACAAAAAACAATATTAATCAAAATGTACCCATACACAAATAATAATAATAATAATAATAATAATAAAAATAAACATAATAATAATATTGATAATAATAATAATAATTCAAGGCCAAAATCAGCACACCTTAAACTTCTATAACTCAATCTATAACGTTTTACATAGTAGATTTTTCATTTGTGCATGCTAAAATAGTCGTGGAATTAATGCACCATGAAATGTCTCTCAGTTCGTATACACTAAAGTAGATTTTCCATTAGTGCACGCTGAACAATCGTGGAATAAATGATAAATAAATAAGTTAAGGATGGTTTTGTTGTTGTTTCTTTTGTTTTTGTTTTTCTTCTTTATTATATTGATTTGGTTGTTCCATTGAATATTTGATTCTGGGTTACTGGATTAAATCATGCATTTGTTGAAATGTATTATTATTTTTAATTTTTTCATTTAATTGAATTGAGATACTCTAATGGCGCCCAACCCATTTTATTAGCCAAATACCGCTACAGATTTATGACGACGTCACAGCATAAAGGATTTGCGAATAAAGCTGCGTTTCCAGTCAAAGAGAAACAAACGAGAAGAAAATCATCACTTCCTGATAAACTGGAGCAAATATGGATTAGAGAAATGTAGTTTAGTGCGTTTGGAGAAGCCGCTGTGGTGTTTTAAATCAATAAGTAAATGTAAATAAAATAAATAAAAAATAAGACTTGTGTCTAAGAAGACGAAACGCAATGAAAGCAACTCGGTGGCTTTTAGAGGCTTAAGACGCTCTTTGGGAGCGCAGGCAGATGCTCAAGACAGTTCCAGAGGGAATAATAATAGAATAATACTGAAGCACTGTGATGACGGATGAATAGTCGTCACTTTTTTTCTCATGTATTACCATTAAAATACTCGAACTGTCATTTTCTCCTATTTATATTTATTCATTTATTTTCCTTCGGCTTAGTCCCTTTATTCATCTAGGTTGCCACAGCGGAATGAAGCGCCAATTTATCTAGCATATGTTTTACGCAGCGGATGCGCTTCCAGCTGCAACCTAGAACTGGGAAACATCCATACATACTCATACACACTCACAAACTACGACCAATTTAGTTAATCAATTCACCTGTACCGCACGTCTTTTGACTGTGGGGGAAACCGGAGCCTGCTATTTATATGATCTGTTATATCATCGTACAGTTGCAGTCAGAATTATTCACCCCCCCTGTAAATTTTTCCCCATTTTCCGTTTAACGGAGAGACGATTCTTTCAACACATTTTTAAACTTAATAGTTTTAATGACTCATTTCTAATCACTGATTTCTTTTATCTTTGCCATGATGACAGTAAATAATATTTGACTAGATGTTCTTCAAGACACTTCTATACAGCTTAAAGTGACATTTAAAGGCTTAACTGGGATAGTTGGGTTAACTACGCAAGTCATTGTATAATGATGGTTTGTTCTGTAGACAATCGAAAATAATCTACACTACCTGACAAAAGTCTATTCAAGTTTTAGGAACACAAATAATAACTCGACTTCTAGTTGATCATTTGGTATCAGAAGTGGCTTATATGAAAGGTAAAAGCCTCTAGATTACGCTTATTTTACCAAAATAAATTATGATCATGTCTTGATTATTAATGATGTAATGAGGACAGTGCGGTCTGACTCTGCTTAGACTAAAGTCTCGTCACTGAACAGAAATAATGTCCAGTTTAGAATATAAAGTCATGCTGCAGTGGAGACAGAATGAATATTGTGTGTGACTCCCATGAGCTTGGAGGACTGCATCCACACATCTCTGCAGTGACTCCAGTAACGCATTAATAAAGTCATCTGGAACGGCAGAGAAAGCGTTCAGGACTCCCAGAGTTCATCAAGAGTCTTTGGGTTCATCTTCAACGCCTCCTCCTTCATCTTACCCCAGACATGCTCAATAATGTTCATGTCTGGTGACTGGGCTGGCCAATCCTGGAG
>CAIGQQ010028294.1:10238-27280 GCA_903798035.1 Danio albolineatus | reverse complement strand
TGTCCAATGTTCTTCAGATAAATCTCCACTGTTCCCTTGTGAGTCTTTTTCTTCTGCTCCACCCCAATCTGCAAAAGACGAAGGAAGCCCCAACAGAGCCCTATCTGCTGGCTGAGCTCCTGCAATGCACAAACTGTTCTCCACCGATAAATCTCCACCGATGCTCTTGTGAGTTTCCTTCTCCTGCCTGTTGTGTGTCCATTACCTGAAAAAGAAACACCTGCCACAGACAAGACCTCTATCTAACTATCTAAATCCGGGCTCAGACTACAGAAGTTTTAGCTCAATTTATTTTCACCTCCTCAAAATCAGAGATTAAGTCTTGTCGAGGTCTTTGATCGGTTCCGATTCTCAGCGCAGATGATCTGGTAACGTGAGCTGTTTAAAGATAGAATCTCACACCTCACCATCTTGAACTCAAATCAGAGCCTCCCTGATTATAGCAAACATGTTCAATCTAGGATTTAAATCGTTCCAACCTAATCCGTATTAACAAAGCCATGAGCTGGAGAAAATCATGTTGCTTTCAATAAATAAATGAATAGGCCTATTGTCACGATCAGAGGAAGGAGAGGGAGACAGATGTGGAACACAGTATATATTTATTACTGTAACATCTCAGGGTAAACTCAGGTTCAGGTAAAGGCAGTCTTTAGAAAGGGGAATCCAAACAGAGGCATGAAAGGTTAGTCACTTCCCTGAATGGCTGACGATGAGTAAGACGAGTGGCAGAGCAGATGCGGAGCAGATGCAGAGCACAGGAGGGTATCTAGGAGGGTTCGCTGGAAGGTACGGGTGATCGTGTCCATATGTGATACTCGACGGAGACAGAGTGACTTAAGGGAGCTTAAGTAGACGGGGCAGAGTGAGATCAGGTGGTGAACTAATAACAGGGTGAGAGTGCACGGCTGGATGATGGTCTAGGTGATTGGGATGGCTCTGAGGAGGTGTGACGGACTGGGGACGTGACACCTATAGAATTTTTTGAATGAGCTTGAATTATCCTTTATTATTAGCCAGATGTAATGTTATTCTTATACCGGTGTGTAGATATTTATGATCCATGTGTGGCCAGGTACTAAAACATTGGCAGTTATCTCCATAATCCAAAGTGATTAAACATATTACACTGTGTTTATTTTCTGTGATGGGACAGAATTAGTTCAACAGCCTATAAAAACATTAGGCCTATGTTTATATAGCCTAGTCCTGTACACTGAGAAAGAGTAGGCTAAACCTATAAGAGAATATTTGTATCTATGAGAATATTCTGACAGAGAGCGATAACTGAAGACCAGGGTTGTTTTAGACAATTATTTTATTTTTCTACACTACTGGGCTTATTAAATGTGCAACAGGTACAATTTGGCTTTTGAAGAGGGTTATAGCGATCTAAAAGTCGAGCTATTGCCAGTCAAACACAGCACAGCCATCGCAGCAAGATGGAGAGATTTACATTATTGTTATAAATATTAATATCATTGGACATTGGTTTAGACATATTGCTCAAATCCAAAATGCCGATTATTATTGTCTATATATTATACGCAGTTATGAAACCAATGTGGAGAATCGTGTCAGTTTTACTGAATGAATAAATATAGGTTCATTTATAATATGCTTAAATTAGAATTTTTTATTAGCCACTAACGTTATTCTGAGTGTGTGAATATTCATGACCCAGATGTAGCTGGGTAGTTAGGCCTACTACATTGCCAGTTATCTTCAAAAAACAAGTTTCTTCAACATTAAAATGTGCTTTTAGAAATGACAAATCTATCTTTACTGTGAGGGCTTTGTTTAAGATGGGGATAGAATAGTGTGTACAGTATAAACAATCATTAGGCCTGCGTCTAGTCCTGTAAACCCAGAGAGAGTAACAGGTGTTTTTTTCAGAGAGAGATAACTGCAGACCAGGTTTTACGTTGCATTCAGTGAATTATTATATTTTTCCACACTATATAGGCAGTGCAACAGATAACAATTCTGCTTTTGAACTAAAAAAGTATCCCGGCATAATGGAGAGATTATAACCCTATTAATATTATTATTAGTAGTAGTATTAGTATTATTAGACATTTGTCAGGACATGCTTCATATTGGTCACCATTTATTCAACTTTATAACCGCTACTAACAGCTACACAAACAGGAACCTAATGTATTTTGAGTGCAGGAGTGTTTTGCCAGTAGTGGCAGTTGGTCTAATATGAATATAATAATAAATGGTAGTTATTGATCAAGAGAGTGATGTGCTCCATCGGTCACGATCATCTTAATAATGTCTTGTAGTGCTGTGCTGCAGTTTTCATTTCTTGTAGTGTGAGCATGTATAAGATATGAGGGAGGCTAATAAATTTGCTGATGATTCTCCTCATGTGTGTGCTGCAACCAGATTTTATTATCGGTTAGGATTTTAAAACTCCTGTAGCCCGGCTCAAGCCCACCACCACCCCCTTCCTCTTGGACATCTGCAAATGTGTCTATCTGAACAAAATACCCGACCATCACTTACTGTCACAGTACAGCTGCGGTCACACTGGACTTTTCTCCCCATAGACTTACATTCATACGCATTCAAAAGCGTCAGACCGGAAATGCAAGCTTGTGTGACAAATCTCACATTTCGCTGCATTGAAAAGTTTAAGCTTGGTGAACTCTGACCAGCAAAATCACATCACGTGCTTGTGTAAAGCCAATCAAAGATCAAAACATGACCTCTCTGTACATTTTAAAATATGGAAATGTATATCGCTCGCTTTTTAAAATGTCTAATCATCTTGTTCAATTGCCTGGACCGTACCCAAGTTCAATTGTCCCCCCTTGCCACCTTCTCAGTTGGTTTGTGTTCACACTGTCTTTTTTCCTTCTGAACCATGGTACGCTTGCATCATCAAGCCGCTGTTTTGTGTACGGCTCTTGCCAGGTGACGGACACGAAAGCAAAGCGCCAAAATGGAAAGACGTCCGCACTCCACACATCGCGGTCGTTTCGCTTTTACTGAACCTTTTGGTTTTGGACATACAGAAAGCAGCTCACGTCTATCTGCTGCAAAAATAATATAAACGTTCAGAACATCACGCGATGTCTGCAGAAGCAGTTTTTGGAGGAGACAAGCAGACATTATCACTGTTTGTACTGGGTCAGTCCCGCTTGTCGTCAAGGTAGGTGACATACACAGACATACACACAGGAATTAACTTGATGAAAACTATAGTTTGTTGTACAGTTGGCGGTTCACTTCCAGCTTTTGGTACGATTGGATTCATACTACAAGTGAACCGTACCAGAGTTCACATGAACCGTACCCCAGACCACCTCTTTCAGGCGGACTCGGGGACGGTTCACGGGTGCGCACCCGAGTTCAGAAGACGTGTTCACACTAGCTAAACGTACCGTACTATGATGTCAAACGAACCCAGGTGCGGACCAAAAGTGCTAGTGTGAAATCACCCTTAGATATCAGTTTACTTACATCTCCTGTGTCTTTCATGTCGCTCCTAGTGTGGTGTCTCCTGGTTCCTTATCTGGTCTTTGTCCTGTTTGACATCTGTGGTGTCTCTCTTCAGTCTCTAAGTCAAATATCCAGTTTATGTTCATGGACTATTATCATCTGCATCAATATACTCACCTGCTTATACTCACTGCCATCCTGTCACATCCCTGGTCTGATCACGCTGTGTTGTGTGTTTGTTTACATGTCAAGCGCACGTGAATGTGTTTTGTTTGGTCACCATGTGCTCACTGAGGCATCCCTCCTTGTTACCCAATTTTTCTATTTACATTGATTGCACTCACCTGCATTTCATGAGTAGCTCTCCTCTTTCCCTATTTAGTCCCCTCATGTGTGTCGTCCTGTGCTAGATCGTTGCTTGCGAGTGCGCTCATGCTCAGCCACTCGAGTCGTGCCGTGTCCTGTCCTGTCCAGTCTTGTCTGTATCCGCTCTCTATCTCTGTGTGTGCCAGTCCAGTTGGTCTTGTGTCGCTGCATTTCTCCAGAAACCCTTGCCTTCAGTATCGGGGTTTTTTCCTCATCTCCCTCTATTCCCAGGCCGAACTTCACGTCCTCGGAGTCCACCGGCCTCCTCCGATCACCGGCTTCCTCTCTCTCACTCGCTTCCCTGCATCCTCAACACAGCCGCGTCGTTGAGCGCCCCCTGCCGGGTAATGTTGAAAAGACATTTATTTTCTGTTATAGTTTGTGACTTTCCTCCGGCTGTTTTTGCTTTTTCTTTTTTGACCTGAGGATCACGAGAGGGACGCCCTCTGCTGGGAGTTTCTAGCACCAGCATTGGAGTTGAAAACTGTACAAAGACTCTGTTCTATTTTTTCCCTCCTGGCTGTTTTTTTTTCCCTTCAAGAATTATTATTATTTTTTCCTTGAACTTAAAATAAACCCAAGTTGAAACCTGCATCTGTGTCCGTGTCTAAGATCCCTGACACATCTTGTAAATAAACATTGTTTATATTACTCACCTGAATCTCTTCTGTGACACTCTCTAAAAATGTTACTGTATATTTTTAAAATGTTTTATAAAATTAATTTGATTCAACCTAAAAATGTAAGGCAGTACCTAATCTATCACGATGTACTTGTCATTACTGAGGTGTGTTTCCCTGTTCCTTTATGTGTTCCACGTAAACCTGTCAATGATATCAGGTCTTTAATTAATCAATCTTAATACTTTTTTGGAAACTAACTCCATTGTTCAGTCAGTTCAAGTCATTCTACCTGCTTCCTGAGCTCCAGGTTTTAAAGTTTATCTCCACTGTTCCCCTTGCGAGTCTCCTCCTTCTGCTCCACTCCAACCTGCAAAAAAAAAAAAAAAAAAAAAAAACAGTGACAGCCCCAACAAAACCCGATCCTCTTGTGAGTCTCCCTCCTTTTTTCATAAGCTGAAAAACCTGACACAGACAAGGCCTATCTAACTATCTATACCAGTGGTTCTCAAAGTGTGGTACGCAGGCTTCCTTCTAGTGGTGAGGAATCACTGAATAATAATTCAAAATATATGAACACTCTTTTACGCTTTGACGGGTACGATATTACCAATGTGATCAGCTTTGGCTGTTCCCTGTACTGTATGATCACACTGTTGTAATTGGTATGTTCAGTGCATCACGTCATCAGATGTTAAGAATCTAAAATACTGTGGAGCTCTCGAGCAGATACGTGCTAGAGAAGTGCTTCTGCAGACCAGTCCTGTTGGCATTTCAGTTACTGCAAACTCAGGAGTTTCCCCATGCTGCATCATTGGTAAAATAATGATCACAAACATGTTAACATGTTCATATTTGTGTAAAATAATGTGTGTATTCAATATATAGCCTTAAGTTATTTGTTTTGTAAATAGTCTAGTGGTGTGGCTTTCGGTGTAGTTTGTTACCTCAGATTTAAATGAATCTGGATGTGATTTAAATGGTGCGGGCCGCAGAACATAGACTCAAGCAAATTTGCCATGTTTGAAACTTGGAGAAACACAAAAATTACAGTTAGTCTCTGTGTGCACAGACGGAGCACCCGTGAACCTTACCTTAAAGCGGTGGTCGGGTGCACAGTTTATGCAAACTCAACAGTTTACTTGATATGTAAATCAACATATATGTCAGTTTACAGATATGATCTCAATTCCACCAAATCATGTAAATGCTGCACGTATGAATTGATAAATCCCATATGAATTGGTCAAACAGTGTATTTATAATCAATGGCTTCTCTGACACACACACTGTAAATGAGGCACTGTAAGCAGATCTAATCTCTCATTTAAATGTGTAATTGTGAATCAGATATTTAAAATACAAGTTATTGTTTAGGTTTCAAGGGGGAGAAACACTTCCAATCTCTACAACCAGGAACTAGTTACAAATCAGTTAATTCACTTCACACATGCTCATATTAGTCCTCATAGCACGTATGAAACAGCACATATGAGTCCTGTAACAGACGCAGCAGATATTAGATGGGAAAAACTACACTTCAGCTAAGAAAGTCATATTTTTACTTGAATTATTTTTGAGAAAGCAATGCCTGAATTGTAGTTTAACCCATGCAATGTGTGTGTGAGTGTGTGGATATATTTAATCCACATTGATGGTGATAATGTTTTAGCTGTGAGCTGTAAGAAGAACAGATTCATGGCCACATAACGCTGGGTCAGTTGTAACAACAAAACTCTTGCTAGTAACATCAGTGAAATGTTTCCACCAACCCCAAGCAGATTTAAAACTGTATTTCTCTGATTTAATGTCAGTATTCCTATAGCTCTTGAAAGAGAAACAAGTCAAAGTAGTTTGAGTTCAGTGTTTGACCTCTGTGGGCTCATGAAACCTTCAACTGTTGAAGCTGATGCACATTTGATTCAGCTTTTTAACCCAGAGACACACAGATTATACTGAAAGCTCAATGTTGAATAAAAAGCTTTCAGATCCATTTGTTGGTAATAATTCTTATTTTATAATGTTAAAACTGTGTTGTAATTTCTATGTCATTTAATAGCAAACACTTGTACCTCAAGATCTCAAGGATATATATATATAGAAATATAATAGTAGTACAACTATCGCCGGTCTCCCCCATACAAATATGTCACCTGTACAAGCAACATATATTTCAAAATGGATAAAAAATGGTTTATATATGATATGAATATGATGACTTATACATTTATGAGGTCCAATCTACATTTCCAGGTTTTGATGAATATAGGCTACTATATGCTAATACTTTACCTATAAGTACAGCATTTTATTTACTTATTTTTAACCTTTTACAAACAGTAAAGATTTTAATTAACGTTTAAACATATTTTTATTTAAACATAAGCACAGTACAGTGTTAATATTCAAACTATTTATAATGTTTAAAGTGGCTGACATTATTTTTATGAATAAATCTGCCTTGTTTTTTAATTGTGCAGAGCTGTAGCTGATTAATCAGGTCTACTACGCTACTATATTTCAATTCTGGTCATTAGGTGGTACTTGGAGAGACAAATTCTTTCTGAGGTGAAAAAGTTTGAGAACCACTGATCTATACCAAACCCCAACCTCTTCATCTTGGAAAGACGTCCATCGATGCACCCGTCCATCTGGATTATAAAAATAAAAAATAAATCCCTGACCTTCAATTTCCAGTCTCTGCTGAGGTTTGTGATTCCCTTTTACTCCATGTGATCCATTCCTACCTGTAAAATACAATAGAAAGATGTCAAGTCATTCATTTATCTTTGGAAGTTTGATCTACCATTGTCTCCAGTCTGGTTCTGTTCTAACAAATAATATTTCACAGCTATAAATAAATACTCTACAAGATGACAATTTATAAACTTGGAATAGATAAATGTGCTACAAAAATTATTATTAGATAGTGATTTACAAATGAATGAAACATACAAACAACATTAGTATCTTTCTGTACCAACCTGACAACATAACAAATGACAAAATGACATTCTATGATTATAAAAAGGCTAATAAAGAATATAACAGAATACACAAACTATAAAATATGTACGTATATATAAAATTCTAAAATTAATAATATAGCAATCTCCAATTCCAAGCAACATTCAGTAAAATCTGCAGTCTAAGCAACAGCAACAACAAAAAAAGACTGTGGGAAACTACTATAATAATCTGAAACGAGATGACAGAGAGAAATACTCAAATCTTTAGTGTCCTTCAGCAAAAACACGTCGAAACAACCAAATATAATAACCTAAAATGACACTTTTAGAAAGATCTTTACATACCGCTAATGTCAGCCAGGGTCTAATGCGGGTCCCACTCAACGTCATCGAATACATTCTTTTTTAGAACGCCACTAGCAGCAACGCCACCGCGCCGCCTTAAAGGTGCAGTGCGCGATTTCCGTGAATATAGTAAATATAGTTAATTAATCTGTATCTTACCTGTGTGTAATCTCTAAAAAAAATTAATATAGTTCAGAAAAAAGTAATGAATCACACATTATTATAATAGTAGAAATTATATAAAATAATGTAGAATAAAATAATAGATTATATCTGAAAATATGAATTAATAGCTCATCATAACTTTAATTCGAATATGAATAATACAAATACACCATTGCGTACATCATTGACTAAAAGGAACATACACTCTCAGAAATAAAGGTACAGGAAAGGATTTACCCAAAGAGTCCACAGTGGTACCTCAAATGTGCATATTGGTGCCCAAATGTACCTAAAACGTACCTTTGAGGTACCATTATAGACCCTTCAGGTACAAATATGTACCTTTTAAAAAGCTACTGCCCCAGTGACAGCTCCTGTGCCTTTACTTCTAAGAGTGTATAAAAGGTCATTTATTCCATTGGCAGTGACTGTTCTGCAGGTTAGTGGGAGTCAGGGATGAGCAAACATATTTTTGAAAATGCTATTTAATATTTTTCCCTGACATATACATTTGGGCTGCTAATTTTTGAATCATTATTGTAAGTTATTTTTGTAAGATTAACCCCAGATTTGGCTTCAGTACTGACTAAACTAATGTATATGCACAAATATAATATTGAAAAGCATCCTATTGAAAATATAAATTTAAATGAGATCTAGATTTTCTCACACATACTAACTCACGTATGGAAGCTCAAGAAGCTCTTGCTGAGCAGGTCACCAGAGGTGTAAAGAGTACCTGAAAACTATAGTTGAGTAAAAGTACAGATACTTACTGTAAAAATTACTCCATTAAAAGTTACAAGTCACCAATTCCAATAAGACTCGAGTAAAAGTGTTAAAGTATTCAATTTTAAAAGAACTTGAGTATTTTACACATACTGAATGTAGGCTCAAAGTACAGAGAGGTTTTATTTCCTAATATAGAAACTAAATTTAACACCTCAATGTTTTGAAATGACAGAACAAAATAGATTTAAAAATGTTCAAAAAAGGCACAAGCAAAAAAGTAAATAGATTAAAATAAATACTAAAACATAGTAAAATCAAATTCAGAGCTGACTTTGATGTGAAGCTGGTTCTCAACGTTCTTGGAACTTATTCTAGCTCTTTTTGGCCTGAAAATGAGGCCAGCACTGCTAAAAAGACGCTCGCAAGCAGCAGTTGCAGGTAGGGGAGTGTTGAGCCTTAATGACAATTTCAGTAGAGGTGGGAAAGTTTTCAGGACACCCATGTCATCACCAGCGTATGTCAGATAGCTATCAAGCACTGCTGGGCATTGTTGTGCCTGAGATGTCTTCAGTGACTTGAAGTAATCCTCTTCCTGTGAAGTGGAATCACTTGTAAGCTGAGAGTTCTCCTCAATATTTCCCTTTATGACGTCAAGACCTACAACACAATACACATTTGGAAATGTTTCAGCAACAGTTTAAATTCATTCAAAAACATTTTTAGTGCTTTTAAAATTAAGCATATGCACACTTACTCAGTTTCAAATATATGATCTCAGCATTCCACAAAGTTTCCAAACAATTCACACGTAACTGATAAAACAAAAGTATATAGAATATTGCCTAATATATAATATTAGAAAACAATATACAATACTAGAAAACCCATTTTTTCATCTAAATGTTAGTTCTAAAATCAGCTTGCGATTAATAATAAAAAAACAATACTAATTAGCATGTCACTGCTCTACATTTAGTTTTATATGACTGACAACAAACTGAGTTTGAGGACGGCAGCATCAGTTGTCTAATAAGTTTTAAACTACAGAAGCAGGATTGCAACCACAGTCAGCTCAGGATTATTGAGCATGAAGAATTGGATCTACCAGGCTCTTGCAGAGTTTCATGGATATCTTGACTCATTTTAGTTTGGAAACCATGACGTTGAGACTTGGTACAAGCCAACATGCACATTGGTTTCTCCCTGAAAGATATTAATCACTATGGCAATAGGGGCCATTGCCATGGCATATTCCCCAAGAAAGACCTTTTCTGCCGGAGTGAACCTGTAAAAGAAAAACCTTGTTTAAGACTATTTAAATTAACTCATTATAGCAAAATATAGATGCTATTCATTTAGGATGTAAATGATTCATAGGATAAAAGAATATTTTCCATTGATTTGTAATGATTTGCTAATGATCAGGTCCTTAAATTCATCTTTTTCAACCACGCTAAAAGGTTGGAGACCATATACAATGAATTGCAGTACAGCTTTATCAACGGTTGCTTGAGAAATGATCTTGGTCTTTCCAATTTTGAGTTGTTTTGTTAGGGGCTCCATATTTTTGCTCACATTCTTCCGCTTCTGAGCGTTCAAGGTCAGGCTTGAGTAGTTTTTCAATTGATTAGGATGTTTCTCTCACAGCTAAATGCTCCTGACCCAGAATTTCAGGGATACATTTATTTAAGTTGCACAAAAAAAAATGAAGCTAAAATATAGTCGTGTCATGTCGCAGTGGTTTTTGCCATATCAGTAACTGTATTAACTTTTTAATAACATTTTGGTAACATTATGCTTACAATATCATTGTGGAGTCGGACATAATTTGACTAAAATCACATTAAACAGACTCTTACCTCAATGTGTTTTCTCAAATTTGACGATGAATTCTGAAAAGCACTTATTTTTGTGGTTTGTGGCAAACAAAGTAGATGCTGCAGCCTGTAAGAGCCATTCTGTATATCTGCAAATGTAAACATATCTTTCAGATAAGGCCATGGATGGTCATCAGTGCTGGCACTGCTTGATGTGCTGGCGTCGGCTTTATCAGTGGCTGCAGCCATGTTGCTAATTAAACACCTGGTATTAGCCAAGCTGCTAATTCACGTGATTTAGCTCACAAATAACATACAGTACCTTCAGCATCCTGCAGATGGCGATATCGCCTCGTCCGCCCAACAAATTAGCCATGGTAGATGACGACTTGTCACGCAGTCACAATGTAATGAGTAACGAAAAGAGTTTATATATTCAATCAAAAATGTGGTCAAGTAGAGTAAAAGTTGCTTATGATACTCAGTACAAGTAGCTAAAAAAAACTTAAGTAATGAAGTCCATCTACTCAAGTACTTTACACCACTGATAAGCAGTAAAACGTACCTTTCATAAAAGAGTTGTCTTCAGATGTTCACTTCACAGGTGTCTTCCACTGATGTCCAAAAAGGAAGTTACAAATGTCCCTTGCTTTCATTATTGCACATGTACACGCCATTTCAAAATACAAGCAGTCTCTTAGTCTTCAGCACAGTTTCACTGATGATCCAGGATAAACTCAAAACCCAGCACAGAGCGGCTCAGTGAATGTGGTCTGGACTGAGTGGATGAGGCTCATTGTGTCTCTATAGATGTTGTAGAAGATCAGAAATCCTGCACTGTAATCCACAAACACTCCTATTCTCCTGCTAATCAACTCCACATGGAGTTCAGTGCATCTGTTATTGTGTCTGAATGAGAAACTGGAGGGTGAGCAGATCAAACTCCAGGACTGAGCATTACATCCAAACACACGTGAAAATAGTGGCTTAGACTTGGCACAGTACTGTAAATATGCATGTTGAGGATTTGTTGCATATCTACTAATGCACTGTTGAACAACTATTGAAGATTTGTTGCATCTACTGATACATTGTTGAACATCTAGAACCTAAATTGGTAACAACCTGCCAAAGGTTTTTATAAATGTTTACATGTTGTAGACACTGTAATGATTGCCTAAGAACATTTAAAAGACAGTCTAGAGATACTACCCAGACGAGAGTAAACAGATAAGAACTTGAAAAGTAACTTACGGTCAGCAGATTATCTAAAGAGGGACCATCAAAATAAAGTGTTACCAAACACTCTGTTCCACTTTAACATCGTGTCTAGGTGAGACCTGTCCTGTCTCCACCAGGCTAATGCAGTCTAACCCCTGACTGTCGGATGGTCTGAGAGAATGGTTAGTGTTAGGGCATGTTCTGAGAAGACATCGAACAGCACCCAGTGCAACAGAGAGAGCATGGCACAAATCAAAATCCTCAACTGACCTTAACAGGTACCAAACCCAGCTGGCATCATTAGCCTCCCAACTCCATTTGGCCAAAACCCCATACCACCATAACAAAATTAACACCACTTCAAACATCCGCAAACTATTGAGGACATTAATACCCTGTTCTGCCCTCCTCCACCAACTCATTATCAGCTGATGATTTGGCCTCCTTTTTTACAGAAAAAACATCCCTTCTGAGAGAGCTCCATCTTGGTTTATGGTTGAACAAGCCATCCTACTTCCCCTTCCACCAATACAATGTCTATCCATCCATTTATTCATGTTATTTCGTAAATGTGTTATTTTTGAGGCTGATCTAAAAAATATAATCATTTTTATTGACAGAATTTTAGGTGCAGGCTAGGACTGGCTCTGCCATTTGCACATAACGTTGTCCTTTTGGCTTGATAGGACACGGACCTTCAGCATGCAGTGGGATGGTTTGCTGCTGAGTGTGACTTGGCAGGGAAAGAAACAGCACCTCTAATATTAATTATAATAATAATAATTCCTTTCATTTATATAGCACTTTTCTAGACACTCAAAGCACTTTACACAATGGGGCACACCACCAGTGTGCAGCATCCACCTAGATGACGCGACGGCAGCCATATTGATCCAGACCGCACACCACACACCAGTTGATTGGTGAAGAGGAGACAGAGTGATGAAGCCGATTATGATATGGGGATGTTAGGAGGCCATGATGGACAGAGGTCAATGGGCAGATCTGGCCAGGATGTTGGGGTTAAACCCCTACTTATTTCGAAAAACATCCTGGGATTTGTAACAACCACAGAGAGTCGGGAGCTCGGTTTAACGCCTCATCCAAAAGACTGACCGGGCGCAGCCCTGCTTAGCTTCAGTGAGTGACCATGTGAGAGTTGCAGAGAGCTAACTGCCGGCCAAGTGCCCCTTTCACTAAGTCAGAAACCATGGTGCTTGGCTGTAAAATGGTGGCCATCTCTAGTTTGGAGGAGAGACCTTACCTCAAATGGAGTTCAAGTATCTGCAGTTTTTTTTTATGAGGAATAATGTGATTGTCTGTTCTGGTGAAGGAGCTGAGACGAAAAACAATGTTCTCAATTTACTGCTCAATCTAGGTTCCTACTCTCACCTATAGTCATGACTAAAAGGACAAGATCTCTGATACAACCGGACACATTTTACAAAGTGTTATGACCCACTTGTCTGAGTCGCAACATAAAAGAGAGATAAACCAACAAAATAGCCCGAATGCAAATTATTTATTGTAAAATGTTACTCATAGAACAATCAATCAAAGCAACCAACAAATGTCTGGGCATAATAATGAAGATAATGAACATAGGATATAATCACAACAACCCTTGAACTACATGATATAAGTAATGCAAAACCATAAGGTTAAAGAGTTAATGAGATGGCAGGTCTTTACATTAGGACTCCTGAGTAGCCACAGCGTCCTGGGGTAGCTAGCACAACAACATTTATATACCCACTGATGAGTAATGCAGGCATCCAATCAGGATTTACCACATACTCCAATCTGGAGTCTTGGGATCATCACAGTGTATTAATATTGTAAAACTTAATACCTGTCGCTCTGCCCAAATCATAAAATATTCATCAAGTTTGTATTCTACTCAAAAAAGTAAATGTAGTAAACTAGAAAGAATCTTGAACCTAAAAGTAAAGAAACTTTACTAATAAAAGCTGCAACACAGGACAATTGAATGGGCTTTCTAAACTTGAGGCCCTGGTATACTGCAAACTAACCTGCTGGAGCTCCACCTTCTTTGATGTGCAGTGCCTTCAGACAGAGAACATCATCCAAAACAACACTAGCTACATGAATACACTGGAGAGTGGAGTACAGATGTATCCGCACCTGTACAATCACTTGCAAAGAGACTTTTAGCCGCATAGGTGCTGTTTGCCAGATGTTTATGAAACTGTTCTTCTCTTAGCAGCCATCATTGTGTTTAGGGTAAACGAGGCAAGGCAAGGCAAGTTTATTTATATAGCACATTTTATACACAGTGGCAATTCAAAGTGCTTTACATAAACAGGAATAAAATTGAAGTATAAGAAAATAAAAACAAATAATAAAAAACAGATAAAAACTGATTAAAATGAGTTAAGACAAGTTATAAAAGAATGAAAAGAAAAGAAAGACACAATAGTGGGATCTGTCGGACGCAGCACAGTGCTCATTCAGTAAAGGCACAGCTAAACAGATGTGTTTTCAGTCTTGATTTGAATGTGCCTAATGTTGGAGCACATCTGATCATTTCTGGAAGCTGATTCCAGCAGCGAGGGGCGTAAGAGCTGAATGCAGATTCACCCTGCTTTGACTGAACTCTTGGAATTTCTAGTTTATGTGATCCTAAAGATCTGAGTGATCTATTAGGTTTGTATTCAATGAGCATATCTGTAATGTATTGGGGTCCTAGGCCATTTAGTGATTTATAGACAAGTAATAATACTTTAAAATCTATTCTGAATGTAACCGGGAGCCAGTGTAAAGACCTGAGGACAGGTGTGATGTGCTCTGATTTCCTGGTTCTGGTCAGAATCCTGGCCGTAGCGTTCTGGATGAGCTGCAACTGTCTGACTGTCTTTTTGGGAAGGCCAGTGAGGAGTCCATTACAGTAATCCACCCTGCTGCTGATAAAAGCATGAACGAGTTTCTCTAAGTCTTCACTGGAAACAAAGCATCTAATTCTTGCAATGTTTTTGAGATGATAGTATGCTGATTTAGTTACTGCTTTGACATGACTGTTGAAACTCAGATCTGACTCCAGAGTCACACCAAGATTCTTGACCTTATTTTTTGTTGTATGACCCTTAGAGCCAAGGTACGCATTCACCTTGAGAACCTCATCTCTGTTCCCGAATGTAATGACTTCAGTTTTCTCTTTATTTAACTGAAGGAAGTTTTGGCACATCCAATTGTTAATTTCATTAATGCATTGGCAGAGGGTGTCAATGAGGCTGTAGTCATTAGGCAGTAAGGCTATGTAGATCTGAGTGTCATCAGCATAGCTGTGGTAGGAGATTTGGTTCTTTCTTATTATTTGGCTCAGAGGGAGCATATAAAGGTTGAACAGGAGAGGTGCCAGAATTGAGCCTTGTGGGACTCCACATGTCATGGGTGTCCACCTCGACCTATGGTCACCTATACTGACATAGTAACCTCTCCCTTCAAGGTACGATCCGAACCATTTGAGGACCGTCCCAGACAGCCCAATCCAGTTTTCCAGCCTATCCAGAAGTATGCTGTGATCGACAGTGTCGAATGCAGCACTGAGATCCAGCAATACCAGCACTGTTAGTTTGCCTGAATCTGTATTTAGGCGGATATCATTGATTATCTTTATAAGGGCGCTCTCTGTACTGTAATGTGCTCTGAAACCAGATTGAAAATGGTCTAAACAGCCTTTCAAGCTTAAGAACTTGTTAATCTGGTTAAAAACAACTTTTTCAATGATTTTGCCAATGAATGGGAGATTTGAGATTGGCCTGTAGTTGCTCAGTAGGGTTTTATGCAGGTTGCTCTTTTTCAAGAGGGGTTTAACAAATGAGCGCAAACGAGGAGCGCAAAACATTTACAACCCCACCTACTGCAGTGTACGGGTGCTGGAAAACAGTATACCGTCACTCAGCCTTTTCAAACATTATTCAGACATGAACCATCCTGTGCACATGACAAAATGTTTTCCTGCATTCATGTCATGTGTGCAACTTTTTGTCCATGTGTCTCTTAAGCTGTGCCGAATGAGCGAAACTTTGTAGACACTGATCAGATCTGTATAGTTTCTCTCCAGTGTGAATCCTCTTCTGTGTTTTCAGATGTGTTAACTGATTAAACTCTTGTCACAGTGTTGCTGAAACTCATCCCACACCGAAGCTGCAGTCACACTAGAGATTGAGCATGCGAAATTCTGTTGTATGGCGCTGCGAAAAGGGGCAGGATTAAACAAGATGATTAGACATAAAAAGTGAGCGATTGGTCCATATTTGACATTTCTGTCCAGAGAGGTCATGTTTTAGTCTTCGATTGGTCTCACAGTCAAGTGATGCGATTTGACAGGTCAGAGTTCACCAAGCTTGAACTTCGCAACGCAGTGAATGGCAAAACTTGATGCACGAACTTGCATTTTTGGTCTATCGCATTTGCGTATGAATTGAAGTCTATGGGAAGAAAAGTTCAGTGTGACCGCATCTTAAGTGCAAGTGAATGGTTTCTCTCCAGTGTGGATCCTCATGTGTAGATTAAGGTTTGATGATTGGCTGAAACTCTTACCACACTGAGTGCATTTGAATGGTTTCTCTCCAGTGTGGATCCACATGTGTAGATTAAGGGATGATGATTTGCTGAAACTCTTCCCACACTGAGTGCATGTGAATGGTTTCTCTCCACTGTGGATCCTCATGTGTTGATTAAGGTTTGATGATTGGCTGAAACTTCTCCCACACTGAGTGCATGTGAATGGTTTCTCTCCAGTGTGGATCCACATGTGTAGATTAAGGGATGATGATTGGCTGAAACTCTTCCCACACTGAGTGCAGGTGAATGGTTTCTTTCCAGTGTGGATCCTCATGTGTTGATTAAGGTGTGTTGAGCAGCTGAAACTCTTCCCACACTGAGAACATGTGAATGGTTTCTCTCCGGTGTGGATCCTCATGTGTAGATTAAGGTTTGATGATTGGCTGAAACTCTTCCCACACTGAGTGCATGTGAATGGTTTCTCTCCAGTGTGGATCCTCATGTGTAGATTAAGGGATGATGAGCGGGTGAAACTCTTCCCACACTGAGTGCATGTGAATGGTTTCTCTCCAGTGTGGATCATCATGTGTTGATTAAGGGATGATGATTGGCTGAAACTCTTCCCACACTGATTGCATGTAAATGATTTCTCTCCAGTGTGGATCCTCATGTGTTGATTAAGGTTTGATGATTGGCTGAAACTCTTCCCACACTGAGTGCATGCAAATGGTTTCTCTCCAGTGTGGATCATTATGTGTTGATCAAGGTGTGCTGATTTGCTGAAACTCTTCCCACACTGAGTGCATGTGAATGGTTTCTCTCCAGTG
>CAIGQQ010028293.1:19456-31234 GCA_903798035.1 Danio albolineatus | reverse complement strand
GCAAAGTCATACTGCATGCTGCATCTGGTCACATCCAAACTTGGGCTGCGTTCGAAACCGCATACTCAATGAGTAGGTACTCAATTTGAATGAGTACTTACTTAACGAGGACTAAAAGAGTAGGCACTCAACAGCCAAATCTCGTTGAGTATGAATGGGATCGTACGTCATCCGCCATGTTTACGTTATCACGTGACTGACAAGCGCATGAACTTTGAAGAAATTGCAGGTTTAATGAATCGTGATTTAAATTAATATTTTTATTTACAAAAGTTAACGTGAACTTATTGTCTGTATTGTTTGTATAACATTTTTCATCCACAAGTAACCTGCTTAAATCTCGCTTGTTTTCCTGTCTTGTATTACTCAACGCAAATATTCTCATTTTGCATTTGTGTGCATATAATCTCATTTAATACTAGAAACCCATTACATTAATGTCGTTTTTGTTAATTGTAAAAGATACATCCATGTTTTTCAGAGCCTGCATAAATTGTAAGTTTTTCTTTAATTAATAATAATTATAACAATCCCATAATAATATAAATAAGATGACAGGGACAGAAGCACCTCGCATCAGTAACGTACAACTCTACCGAATAGTTTTTTCTCAGCCTCCAATATTTTTGTAGTTGTGTCACTTTAACAGCAATGCAAATAAGTTTTTTATGCCATAAAAGTGAACTTACTGACACCGGTGCTTGCTAATTTTTTTGAACAGATGACATTTAAAGGTTTTTTTATACATCTGAACTCATCATATTTATACCAGTATGGAGAATTATTGTAATATTTTATTATATTGGCATCAGTGTTGTGTTAGGCCATCCAAGAGTGATTTTCATCTTTGTGTACAGTAGTGCTTTAGCCTGCTTATTTTACATGACCAAAACTTGAAGCTGGGAATTAACATTTTGATTCATCCTTTTCCTTAAAATATGGATTTTTAATTTCAATAATGAAGGAAATCTATATAAATCAAACACATCCTATATATACATGACACAAAATACAAATCAGAATGTGTTTTATACGCCACTGCTGCATTAACACAGTCATTAGAGAAATGTAGCCAATGTGAGTAATTCTTAATTTTCCGTCAAAATAGGAAATAATGCTTACGTTATTGACAAATTATTATTTCATTTATCGATCATAAAATGAAACGTTAAAAGAATGAATAGAAGTAACCATGACAAATAAGTCAACAACACATGAAACAAAGCTTTATTCAAACTGGTTAACAATCATGTATTGGAGACAGAAAAAGTTACTAAAGTTTTGCCATCATCATCATCATCATCATCATCATCATCATCACTGCTGCAGTCAGACTAAAACGGCGTTGGGACATGAGGCTGTCCACGCCAGAGAAACCGATTCTGAAGATGAAGAGACCACAGCAACATCTGTCAGGGTCTCGTCCACAGCACTACAGCATCTCCAACATCATCTCCAGCACACCGCTGCGCTTCTTCATCCTCAGTGCACACGGCACCAGTCTGAGGACATTTCAGATCACACAAAACACACAATAAAGAAGTCATTTTAACAGCACAATGTCATTTTGTGTTCAAAAATAAATAAATAAAAATAAATTTATTTTATCACCTATACAAATGAACAGATAAAACAAATGAATTATGGTTTTACATAGATTTATGAATATTACATGTAACGTTAGCTAATGTAAACAGTATCGACAACAGTATCTACATCAGCACATCACTCGCTCAGGTGTGTTTAATGTTGTAAATCTGCAACACTTCTCATATATTTATGTCAGACATTTAATAATGGGTTTTTGTTTATATAAATTCACCTTTAAAGCGTAATGTTACGTGCTCACTGAAGTTCCCACATGATGATGTTTTAGCGCAAAATAAAACAAATATTTTACCGCTATTATAAACATTATAGCGCTATTATAAAGCATCTTTATACTGTCAGCAACTCTACAGTTCACTGTGCAGTACCGTTAGCTGAGCAAATGCCATTCAACTCAGGGAAGCGTCTTAACGCTTTCCAATAACTTACATTTCAAAACATCCGCGTCCCGTTTATCCTCAATATTATGACGTAATTCTCGTCTTTCCCTTCCTCTTCTTCGTGCCGAATTGCTTTCCCAGGGCCTCCTGGGATAGATAAGTAACCATCTGAGAATACTCCGGAATCTGGGCAGAAGCAGTAGGGCATCCGGGGATTTCTCGCCTACACTTTTATGATTACCGAAGTTTCAAACGTACTTCTTTCTAGGCGTACTGTTTTCTCCTATTATGTTGTGGGTGAGTATGCACATATCAAGGCAAATTAAGTATACGTATGGCCGAATCTCGCGAGGATTGAGGTAATTCTCGCCTACTCTCCCATGCCATATCTCCCATATCACAAAAACTGCATTCTTTCATCTGAGAAATATTGCTAAGCTACGAAGTATGCTATCCATCTCAGATGCAGAAAAGCTAGTTCATGCTTTTATGACTTCCAGGCTGGATTACTGTAATGCTCTGCTCGCTGGTTGCCCAGCATCCTCTATTAACAAACTTCAGCTAGTACAAAATGCAGCCGCCAGAGTTCTTACCAGGTCTAGAAAATATGATCATATCACCCCAATTTTATCCTCGTTACACTGGCTGCCTGTTAAGTTTCGTATTGAGTTCAAAATATTACTTCTTACATATAAAGCATTAAATAATCTAGCTCCTGTTTATCTAACCAACCTTCTGTCTCGCTACAATCCAACCCGCTCTCTAAGATCTCAAAACTCAGGGCTTCTAGTAGTACCCAGAATAGCAAAATCAAATAAAGGCGGTCGAGCCTTCTCATTTATGGCTCCTAAACTCTGGAATAGCCTTCCTGACAATGTCCGGGGCTCAGACTCACTCTCACAGTTCAAAACTAGATTAAAGACCTATCTTTTTAGTAAAGCATACACTCAATACGTCACTTAGCGGTATGATGCATGAATGTGCTCCACGCATCTCATTTATATACACTATGAACTGCAGCTACGCTAATTATTTTCTTTGTTCTCTATTCCAACTGGGGATACTCATCCCCAGGCCCCCAGAGACTATGCAGCGCCACGGATGCGATCCAAGAACCGCGACGAGACGATCCCAAGGCTCCTTAACCCTGGACCTCGCTGTATCCTGAGCAGCTGCTTGGCGGAGTAGCAAGCAAGAGACGGATTCCTGTGACCCTCCAAGGACAGACGAGCCTTGAGTTCTCCAGCCTCCGGCGACTAGACTGCAGCTAGAGCTGCGCACCGATGGATTACTCTTCAGTGTTTGGACTCTAAGTAGTGAATATTAAACAACACTGAACTGAACTGAACTCAGCTATATACTAGCTAATAATTTACTAGCTAATAACTTAACTGACATTTTCAATTTACTATAACCTTCTATGTGAAGCTGCTTTGACACAATCCACATTGTAAAAGCGCTATACAAATAAAGGTGAATTGAATTGAATTGAATACTCTTTTGTGAACATCAGGGATTCAAACATACTCAAACGCTCGCCTACTGCTTTTTCCATACCTAATCGGATGGAAGTATGCGGTTTCGAACGCAGCCATTATAATAGATGTTTTATATCATATAAACGAAATACTTTTTAATTGAATTGAATCAGTAAATTCAAAGACTGCATGTTTATTAGATTAATCATTTTAAAAAATATTGAAGTGACACATATTTAGATTGTAGTCGCTATTAGCGAAACACTGTCATTTCTACAACAAAGTCATAATTTTCTCTTTTTAAGTCATAATTTGGATCTTTAAGTCATAATTTAGATCTTTAGGTCATGATTTCCCCCTTACCTGCAGGAAACAGGCTTCCACTATGAGCTCACTCTTGCATACATCTACTCTCCAATGGAAATGAATGTGATTTGATGGAAAGGCGGATTAACTGGGCCTGAAGCAGGTTTTGTTCAGTGAACACAGAGACTTTATTTAGTGGAAGCAGAATAAAGTGTAATACACCAGACTGCTTTGACCACCACAATAAAACATTATACAAGCTCTACACGACCCAGCTTTAGTGTCTGTTAGATGGAAAGGTGCAGAGTGAATAAATTATGAGTTATTACTTACATGTGTAAAGCTGGTTTTTATAACTACAGCGGTTCTGAACTGCAGTTCTGCCGAATGACTAAAAGTTATCAGTATGATGGTAAAAAACTGTACATTCTAGTCAAAACCATCCTTCTGCAAACTTATACCAAAAGCGGAATTAAGGGCAGTATTAATAGCTTTAAATGTGGGAGAGCGTTGCTATTATGTGATTATATTGTATTGCAATATGGAGCCATTAAATGTTGATGTTAAATCAAAAGTAATTGACAAATACTTGAAAATGAGATGATTTAATGACAATAATTCTCTATGGTTACAACTGAATTAGTTACAAATAACTGTATGAAACAATAAAACATGAAATGATATAAACATATGATAATAATTGTACCCAGCTTAAATGTAAATTAAAGTTACCTGAGAGAGTGAGAGAGGGAGAGAGAGGGGGAGGGAGAGAGAGATAGAGAGAGAGCAGGAGCCCAGAGAAGGCCAGAGCCAGAGAAGAAAGAGCCCAGAGCTTTGTTTACCCACCTATTTGTAACCTTCTTGACCATGTGACCAAAGCCTAAACATTGAGACATTCAAACTGACCAATCGACACGTGACTACATCATCAAACCCCCACAGTCCACAAAGCAGTTCCTGATTTCATCAGGAGTTTGTGTGAGCCCTCTTTGGGGAAAAACACATGTTCTGCCATATAAACAAATGCATATAATAATTTTCATCCCTACTATTCCTCCCCTGGCACCGTTGTGACACATAAAGAGGCAAAAGGTGACATTAATGATGAAAATATGCTTTCTGTTGTGTGCTGTTGTCATCTTCCGACTTTCTGTCCAGGCTTGTTGCAGGCATAAAGTTGGTCAATCTTTGTTTTTCTTCAGCCCTCTGTGAGAGGTCTTAATCAAGAGGTATTGTCAGTGTTCATATGCAAATTGTCCTCCATACCCCCACAGCATAGGTGCTGATGAATGCAGGGAATCCCTGCTCTTCCTTTGAAGTCCATCCCGAGGCGTGCCTGTATTTCAAGACAGCAAATGGCACAGCAAGCAGAAAAAGCAAACACATCTCATTTGTAACTGATTAAAGGATTGATGTGGTCAGTTTGAGTTAATCTCAAGCAAAATGTTCTTAAATAAAATATGGTCAAGATGAAGGCAAAATAAGATGAAACAAGCTCTTTACACAATATCTGGAAACATCAAAATTAATCGCTTAACAACAAATTCAACAATAGCTGGTTAAGTGTATCAGCAAAATATTCAGTGTAACCAAATACAGTGAAATAAACGAATAAATATTCAAAGACAATCAAACTTGAAATCAATGATGTTACAAAAGTAACAATATTTCAGCATTTTGGATTTAGAATCCCAATTTACATTTTGATTTAACATGTTGAAACAAGTAATAAGTAATTGGTAAATGATCAAATGAAACCAAAATAACAAAACAAGATGAAAAATCCATAGTTTTGATAAAGTCTGATTGAAAAGACCTTAGCAACATATAATCTATATGAAGCAGTGTCAGACACATGTGAATTTGACTATGTGTGTGAAGATTTGAAAAGTTGTTCTCTGTGTAGCAGTGTTCCAGCTGAGGCTAGGTGTTTGTGTAAACATGCTCCTAACAATGGGTGGAAGTTTTACGACAGTGTTGTAAAATTTAGTCCTGTTGTAACAGGGAGCCAGAATGGAGTATGATTTGTAAATGTAATAAGGCTCAAAATACTTCCAAATCAATGTTTTTTTTTAACGAGCATGATAACGTGCAAAGTTTAAGGCTGAATCCTGTAAGAAAGCATTTTCATAGTTATTGAAATTATTACACTGTAGCCACAAGGCAGTTCTATACTCCTGTTTGTAGTTTAAACTGGAGCTATATTGAGGGATAGCACAGTTTTCTACATTTAGGAGATGAGACTCATCCAACATAGGATCACAAGTACCTTAAAATTAATTAATTTTAGCATACAGTTAATTCCATTTTTGAACATGACATGCGCTCTAGAATGCATCTGTGGCATCTACAAGCTCACACCTAAGTGATTTATCCACTTACAGTAAGAAAATCATGTTTAAAGGAATTACTTAGTCTATGTGTACATTTTAGTAACACAGACAACTATTGTGTCTATGGAAATGAGAATGTGTATAACACAATAACAAATTTGGAAATGCAAACAAGATCAGCAAATATCAACTTTAATGCTTTTAGGCTGCTAGCCCGCCAGCAAAGGAAGTTAACAGTTGCAGGCCTTGTATTAACAATGCAGTCAGTTCACTAAGAGTGTTATTAACAGATGAGTTTTTGTTACGTGAAGACTGCTGATTTTTGCTCTTAAATGGTTTCTGTTTTCTTAGATAATAAGGTGGAGGTCTTCCCTCTCCCGATGCCCAGCATTTATCCTCTCTATGGCCTAATTTGTTACAGGTCATACAAAGCCTGTTTTGTTCGCCTGAGGGTTGATTGCTGTGGTCATCTGAGGTTTGAGGATTTTTAAGACTCTCTGCTTCTACACCATGCGTCTTTGCTGCGCTATTGTGGTGCTGCATCACCTTAAGTACTGAAACAGGCAAACTTTTTTGAGCTGAACAAATCATTTCAGATCTATCATAAGTAACTTCATCTGAGAAGTGAACATGCTTTTCAGTCCCATTTCTGTTAAGCATTTTGGGAGACACAAACTTCTGTGCTTTCAGACTAGCTTTTAAATCTGCAATAGTGTCTTTTTGACTTTTGCATTTTTCAGTCAGGGCTAACTGTTCAGCTAGTAAATTATCTAGTTGTAACTGGAGATCCAGTATTTTTGCCTCTGACTTTTCTGCCTCTGATTTGTGAACATCAATTTCTTCACATTTAGCAGTTATACTTGAATATGTTTCTGACGTCAAGTTACGCAGTCTCGAGTAACACATGTAGTTTAGAGCTTCAATTATATCACCACGTTTTGATTTCTTTCCATTTTTGCCAATTACATCCCACCATGCAAACAATGCAGACTCTGAGTATGTTAACTTAAGTCCTTCTTTGTTGAGTTTGCACAGTGTAGGTTCAACTTTTTTGGTCCATAAAGCAAACAATGCATCACTTTCTTTAGAAATTGACCCTTCCATCCTTGAGAAGGTAATCTGAAATTTACTCAATTTTAACTAATGAAACTTATTACAGTATTGTAATTTCTGTTCCATGCACTTTAAGCAAATGGAAGAACAATAAAAGCAGACTTACCCACTCTTGTGGTTAGAAGGCCAGTTTTAATCCATTCACCAGGTCAGCTGTGAAAGATCCAGCTAAGACCGGCTAAAGTAAATTTCAGAAACTCACTGCGAAGGATCCCGGGTTTCTTGCACCATCTGTAAGGCTGGTTTTTTTAACTACAGCGGTTCTGAACTGTAGTTCTGCCGAATGACTAAAAGTTATCAGTATGATGGTAAAAAGCTGTACATTCTAGTCAAAACCATCCTTCTGCAAACTTATACCAAAAGCGGAAATAAGGGCAGTATTAATAGCTTTAAATGTGGGAGAGCGTTGCTATTATGTGATTATATTGTATTGCAATATGGAGCCATTAAATGTTGATTTTAAATCAAAAGTAAATTGACAAATACTTGAAAATGAGATGATTTAATGACAATAATTCTCTACGGTTACAACTGAATTAGTTACAAATAACTGTATAAAACAATAAAACATGAAATGATAAAAACATATGATAATAATTGTACCCAGCTTAAATGTAAATGAAAGTTACCTGAGAGAGAGAGAGAGGGAAGGGGGGAGGGAGAGAGATAGAGAGAGAGCAGGAGACCAGAGAAGGCCCGAGCCGGAGAAGAAAGAGACCAGAGCTTTGTTTACCCACCTATTTGTAACCTTCTTGACCATGTGACCAAAGCCTAAAACCTGAGACATTCAAACTGACCAATCGACCATCATCAAACCCCCACAGTCCACAAAGCAGTTCCTGATTTCATCAGGAATTTGTGTGAGTTCTCTTTGGGGAAAAACACATGTTCTGCCATATAAACAAATGCATATAATAATTTTCATCCCTACAATAGAAAAGGTAAAGTAATTGAGCAGTTATACTCTATCATTACGGTGTTCTCTTTAACTTGCTCTTCATAAAAGTGCGTGTGTTTGTGTTTCTTTATTTGTTTTTAGCTGTTGGTCTACCTAAGGATATGTAAATCTCTCTCTTGAACTTGTAGAAGCTGTAAACACCCATCTTCCTTTTCTCTTTTCATATAATTCATTTTCTTGTTTTAGAAATTCCATCAAAATAGAACGATCGGAGATTAACAGCAGTCAACAAATGCAACGGGCTGTTTCCTCTACTGCTGTCCATTCTGCACTACAAACTTATACAGCCCTCACAAACTGATAAACCCTCAAAGAAAAGTAAACTGGAAACTCATCTTCAACTTCACTTTTCAAGGGCAGTCATCCATGATTGTAACAATTTCTAAATAACTAATGATTTATATATTTATATATTGCAGTATAAATTTAATGTTAAATACAAATTTGATTTATGTGTTCGTATTTCTAAAAACAACATAATCAGTATTGTCAGGTCATGTTGCATACAAAGTACAAATACGTTGTACTGGCAATTGAAAATTGTTACTATTCTCAGCAATAGAGTGATTATTATATATTTAATTATTTATTTAAAAATATATAATTTCTCACAAATTATATACAATACACCAGAGTGGTCTGGGATGTCAGCCATGTCTAACTATTAACTTTAAATTGAAATAAATCTAAACAAATCTTAAAAGATTTAAAATGTTATTTTATTTTGAATTTGAATTAAAATAGCATTGCATTCAATTTAATTTCATATTTAATAATGCAATCCAGTTCTAAATGACTTTTTTATTTTATTTTTATACAAACTATCATAAAAAACATAGAGAAACTCACAATTATAATTGGTCTATGTATTTTTATATATTAGCATGAACAATGTTTAAGGATTAGCTTTATTTTTCAGTGAGTGTGAGTGTATTTTGAAGCAAGGTTTCAGCATCATTTAAAGAAGACTGGCAATCTCTAGTGATATTGTTGCAATAAATAAATGTATAAAAAAAATCAAATGTTGTCTGGGTTTTTGTTTGTCAGGTGTGGCTAAATGGTCCTTGGAACTTTAGAAAGGACCAAATTGTTTGTCTAAAAATTCTGCAGCTGTCTGGTGGTCAATACCACAGCATTCTTATCAAAACATTTTTTCTGTTATAATTTTGTTATTTTCAGAATGAAACTATATATAATCAATACAACAAAAAGCACATCTCTATATGAAAACTTATAACTAGGCTACAGATAACCGTTACTCTATCCAACTCTTTGAGTTTTTATTTTTCCTAATTAAATAAATCTAAATTAATTTGCAATTGGGCTTTTGTATATGTGAAATAGAAATATGGTGAGTGAATCAGTTGTTTGTATATTTAAACTCACTTTTTGATACATTAACTTTTAAGTATATTAATGAATATGACATTTAATAATCTGTAAGAGTTGACTTCAATTCTATAATCTAGCCATGTATTACATTTCATCCCCCTACTGGACGCATCAGGAACAACAGGGATGTAAAACTGTCTGGGACGTAAAGCTGTCTGGGCGGTAAAACTGCCTGGATCCAAGTCTGCAGACGCCCCATATAGAAACTGTCTGGATCCAAGTCTGCAATAACCTAAAATGACACTTTTAGAAAGATCTTTACACACCGCTAATGTCAGCGATGGTCAGACACTAATGCAGGTCACACTAGTTAATCAACGTCATCGTTTCTCGAACACATTCTTATTTAGAACGCCACTGACAGCAACGCCACCGCGCCGCCATATTCAGCTGCAGTGCGCGATTTCCGTGAAGCGCTGTAGAAGATAATAATATTGTTATTATTAAATGTAATAATAATAATAATAATAATAATAATAATAATAATATTCACTATCACTATAAACTTCACTATCTCCGCCAGCAGAAAACTACAGATAGCCCATCAGAGTCTGCCGTGTTTCTGAACAGGAGCTTGAAGTATTCACAACCATGGCACACAAGTGTTCATACTGCTTAACCTGGCCAGATCAGAAGACACACACACACACACTCTCTTATTCAATATACCATATTATTATTCAGTTTATCATATTATTTAATATATCAATATTCATATATATCATATCATTCATTTCTATCAATAAAAACAATAATAGATAAGAAAACACTGTACATTTAACCATCAACATTGCAGGATAAAACATTAATAAAGAATAAAAACAGTAATAATCAGTATATTTAATATAGTGTACTACATACTATATAGAATAATGATTCATTTATAATCATCTAGATGTGTGTGTTAGCAAGCGCATCACTGATGTGTTTACTGGTCTGCTCTCTCTCTGTGTCAGGCATTGGTGTATTGTGCCGCTAGAAGGACCCAGTCAGTGTCTCCCCCAGTAAATAGAATGTTTCTGGGATGTGCTGATAGTTTGTGCAGCGAGTGAGGAAGTGTTCCTCCGTCTCCACCTCTGCCTGGGCACAGTGTGGGCAGACGCGGCTCTCTCTGGGCTGCCGGTTGTGTCTGTATGGGCCCGTCTCTACAGTCAGACTGTGAGCACTCAGTCTGGATCTGCTCATTGTTCTTCATTTACTGTCCTTTATTGCACTCAGATATGCTGCTGTGGTATAATCTCTGTCCAGCTCCAAATAACACTGAAGTTTACTCTGTTCTCCTGCTGCTTCACTCTAGTAAATCAGATCCTCTTCTGTTCCGGCGTTTGTCATCTGATTGGGTTTCATTCTGTGGAGGAGCATGTCCGTGTGCTGATGCTGCTGCTGTTAGTCACACTCGCTGTGTTGGGGTGTGTTTGGAGCTTCAGGACCCTCTGAAATCTCACTCACTCTCACACACACACACACACACACACATACACACACGCCCAGACAGACACACACCTACACACACACATACACACAGTAGTGAACACATACGCGCACACACACTGCTGCTGGCTGCTCCAGCAGAGGATTATGGGTAAATCTCTGGTCAGTCTTCAGCTCAGTTTCACTGATGATCCAGAATAAACCCTAAATCCAGCCCAGAGCGGCTCAGTGAATGTGGTCTGGACTGAGTGGATGAGGCTCATTGTGTCTCTATAGATGTTGTAGAAGATCAGAGTTCCTGCACTGTGATCCACAAACACTCCTATTCTCCTGCTGAGCCGCTTCACTGGGAGACGAGTGTGTCTGTTATTGTGTCTGAATGTGAATCTGGAGGAAAAGCAGCTCAAACTCCAGGACTGAGCATTACATCCAAACCAACACTCTTCATCTCCTCCCTTCCTCCTGATGCTCTTATATGACACTGATATATCTGCATCTCCACTCCAGTCAGTCTCCCAGTAACAGCGTCCACACACACTCTCTCTGCTCAACACCTGATGAACACCACCATCAAATCTGTCTGGATGATCAGGATACGGCTGTTTCTCTCTCACACACTCCACCTCTCTGTTCTCCTCAGACAGTCTGAGACGAGTGTGTGCTGTGTTTGGATCCAGTGTGAGGAAACAGACATCTGAACACAAGAACACACACATTTATAACCACAGCTGAGTGTGTGTGTGTGTGTGTGTGTGTGTGTGTGTGTGTGTGTGTGTGTG
>CAIGQQ010028293.1:0-19275 GCA_903798035.1 Danio albolineatus | reverse complement strand
GAGAGAGAGTGTGAGTGTTTGTGTGTGAGAGAGAGACAGAGACAAAGAGTGTGTGTGTGAGTGAGCGTGTGTGTGTATGTATGACAGAGAGAGGGAGTGTGTGTGTGTGTGTGTTTGTGTGTGTGTGTGTTTGTGTGTCTGTGTGAGAGAGAGTGTGTTTGTGTGTGTGTGTGTGTGAGAGAGAGAAAATGTGTGTGTGCGTGCGTGTGTGTGTGAGTGTGTGTGTTTGAGTGTGTGTTTGTGTGTGTGTGAGACAGAGAGGGAGAGAGTGTGTGTGTGTGTAAATGTGTGTGAGCATGAGTACGCACGTGTGTGTGTGTGTGTGTGTGTGTGTGTGTGTGTGTGTGAGAGAGAGAGAGAGAGAGAGTGCGTGTGTGTGTTTATGTGAGGGAGTGTTTAAGTGCGTGCGTGTGTAAGAGAGTGTGTGTGTGTGTGAGAGAGAGAGTGTGTGTGTGCGCGCGTGTGTGTGCGCGTGTGTGTGCGCGCGTGTGTGTGTGTGTGTGTGAGAGAGTGAGTGTGCATGTGTGAGAGAATGTGTGTGTATGTGTGTGTGTGTGTGTGTATGCGTGTGTGTATGCGTGTGTGTGTGTATGTAGTCCTACATTTGCGTGGTCCTGCTGTAATCCTCTTGTGTCCTCCATGATCCAGACTGTAAACACACACAGATGGAGAGAATGAGCTTCAGATAATAAGCTAAAGCTAGCACTGAGCTATGCTCAGCTACACGCTCAAAACTCTTCAGCTAAAACACACAACACACTTGTTGGTTACACGCGGGATGCACAATGAATCTAACACAGTGCGTTGTTTTCCTATGATGTTGGTGAAGCGAGCGCAGATACAGTAGGTACTACTTAAATATGGACATTACCGCCACAGCAAGTACCGCCGCCGCGGGAGAAATTGTTTTAAGGGATGACCGCAGTTTGCGACTTTGCCGCCAGGGGGCACAAGGGGACGGGATGCGACCGGGCAGAAATATACAGTAGCTGTAAATACCCCGCTACTTCTGAAGATGAAATAATAGGACAAAACATTACAATTGCTTCATTAATCATTAATAACTTCTTAACAGCTTTATCATTGTTGTAAATGTGTTAAATGAAATGAAGATTCATTTTGGAAAAGGTAAAATTAAAGAAATAAAAGACCACTAAAATAAACGTCAACTAAAATGAAAGTAGGTACAAACATACATACAAATAGGCCTAAATAAATAAATAAAGTAGTGTTTTAGCCTAAAAATAGATAGATGTACAGTGTTTGATATTTTAAAGTGACAGTTACTCAATTAGCTTTTTCATTTACGTTTTCAATTACATTTTTGTTGTATTTTACTATCTATGTTTATTTACTTAAAGACATTACCAGTGAAACATGGAGAAACGGCTGGCACATGGTCTAAAGAGCTTTTAAGTTGAATGCTACTTTATCAAAAGCATAGAAATAAACGGACCTTTACTGTACCTCAAGCAGATCACTAAAATTGAAATAAAAGGAATTTTGCGGCAGGACATAAATTAGCCTAAGTCCCGCAAGTTTCAGTTCAGTTTTCAAAACGGCACTGTTCTCCTTATATCCAAATATAATTGTTTTTTAACTTCTCAAACTGTTCATTTCAATTTCAGTCCGCTTGCATATGTGTGTGAAATAATGTGGCAAAACAGCATAAAAAAGGAAAAGGCAGTCAAATATTATAGCTCATCAAAATATTAAAAGGCATCCGAGGTATAAAAAATAAAACAGCTCATCAAAACATATGTCTGCTATTTTTTATATAGGCCTGCTATATTTTAAAAAAAGCTGCAAAGAGGGCTATATTATTTTAATTTATTTGTTTCTGTCACTCGCGGTTCAATGTGCGCACTTGAGTCGTTTATATTATTTAATATATTATTTACTTTTTCTGTGTGCGCTGCTGTCAGCTGAAAACAGGCCTAAATTACATCTAAAAAGCAACTACTGAGCGGCGATATGTGTTGTTCTTTTTAAAATAACCACCCATTTCAACCATGTGGAGATTTTGACAGCTTGATATGCAATTCTAAAATGTTATTTATCGCGGAATAAAAGCAATTCACTAAAATCTTAAAATAAAAGATAGGATTGGATTAGACTATTTCACAGTGTGTAGGCTAAACATTAAAAATAATAATCAGACTGAGATAGATTCCCCCTATATTCGAAAATAAAAAATGTTTTGAAAAACGCTGAAGAGGACGATTTTATTCAGACTTCGTAAGAGAGAGCCTTGGCTGTCACATACAGCCTATATAAACTGAGTCTAATAATTACCATAACTGAATTTTCATAAAATATAAAAAATTCTGTGCGGGTTTTGACAATATGTGTTTAATGGGGCTATAAAGATTAGCCTATCCGATGAAATGCATGGTGAAATACGAAATACAAATGTCTCTTTTGCTGAATATTTATTTTAATAATCTATACCTTTAATCGTTTAATAATTAATAGCCATTATAAAAATAATAAAAGTATGCTACAATATTCAACAGCTTAAAGGAACTAAACTAAAACTTGTCCGTGTAAATGGGACCTAAATAGGCTACAGTTTAAAGCGAAGTTGTCTGAACGGATGTCGGGAACGGCATGTCTGTTTGGTTCGCGTTGTGCATATTTGAAAATAACTTTCGGATGAAGACTTTAGGACCCCGCGGAATTCTCTGCTGTTGTAGCCCCTGCTCAGCAAGCAGCACTTCAGTTATGTTTTGTGTTTTTGACGTAAAAAAATAATAATTTTGACGAGTGCAAACCATACTTCATGACACCAACATCAATTTGCAAAGAAAATGTGGCATTGAATGGGTAGGTTGATAAAATCATAGATTTTTAATAATGTAGTCTTTCACTATAATTTTCTTAGAAAAGCTTTTTACAAGCTTTTTTAAATAGGCCTATAGCCTAATATAGATATTTGAATTAACAGTTCATTCCAGAAGTTGAAACATAAGAAGGCCTGTAATGTAGGTAAAAGATTTGTAGCCTAACCGAAATTTTGTCTCTCCAGGTTTGTGAATAATACTGGAGACATCCCCCTTCCCCCATCTCAAACCAAATGTTTGGTCATTGTTGTGTTAATGTGGATTGAGCTTTAACCAAAAAAAAAAAAAAAAACAACCCAAAAAACACGGAATTGGTTACATGGGACTGCTACAGAAAATAGCCTGATAATAATAATAATAAAAATAATATTAATAATAATAATAATAATAATAATAATAATAATAATAATAGTGAGGGGAACAAAGAAATCCTTCTAGCGTTTCTTGCTAGATAAGAAGGCATAGTTTCTGGTTTCACTCACCCATAAAATGCTCTGTTTGCACGATTTGATTTATATAATCGTATCCAAATGCTTTATAAATAATATTTCTAAACTCCTCCATTGTTTATTGTTTTTAGAAAATATCTCAGATCTTTTTTCAGACAGGCTTTTGTAAAATGGAAGTTTAAAATGAATTGAAACGGTTTAATTAATTTGTATAGTATATACCAACATTGTTTTAGCTTTGGTTTGTTTTATTGATTTATTTAGTGTGATTTTTATATCCGATATTTATAATTCTTTAAATGATTTCAAATGATCATTTAATGATTTTCATAGGCTGTTTATAGGCTATGACACTATTGTGTTGAGCCTACAAAAGTGGACACGTAATTAGTAAAGATTTATGTCTTTCTGTTGTATTCATATTTTGTGTTATCTCCAAAATAAATAAAGAAACCCAGCCGCTCGCGGCATCAACAGAGCTGTGAAGAGCTCTATTTCGCCCCGTCTCTCTCACACACAGGCATCAAACACGACCGTATTAACACACAAACACACCTTTTAAACCTGACAAAAATACTCGACAACCTTTACTGGCAGCTGTGTCTTTAATATAGTGTAAAGGTTATATAGTTGTAAAGGGGCGCAACGGTGGCGTAGTGAGTAGCACGTTCGCCTCACAGCAAGAAGGTCGCTGGTTCGAGCCTCGGCTGGGTCAGTTGGCATTTCTGTGTGGAGTTTGCATGTTTTTCCCGTGTTCGCGTGGGTTTCCTCCGGGTGCTCCGGTTTCCCCTACAAGTCCAAAGACATGTGGTGTAGGTGAATTGGGTTGGCTAAATTGTCCGTATAGTGTATGAGTGTGTATGAATGTTTCCCAAATATAGAAAACTAGTCGGCACGCCATCTTTATACCAGACTCGGGCAAAGTCCGCCTCTCCTTTCACTTCGCCCCGAAGCTCCAGCTGGCCCTCTTTGGCCTCGCAAACTCAGATGACGTCACATTCGCCGCGCACACTCAAGCGAACTAGCGGACGCGTCGAGTATAAACCAGGCTTAAGTTGGATTTTTACTTTCGCCTGGCGTCGCATCGCGCGCCTCCGCTGAGTCTCAAAAATAATCATAAAATAATCATCTTAAGCCTAGTTTATACTCGACGCGTCCGTTAGTTCGCTTGAGTGCGCGCGGCAAATATGACGTCAACACGGAGTTAGCGGAAGTTCGCTTTGGGTTTTGGGTATTTGTTTACTCGCAGACCGACTGTTGGCATCTTACATCGAGTGTATTTTATAACATCCTCGTTTTGATAGACGCCGTCATACATTCAGCCCAAATTGATAAAGCAAGCATGATGGTCAAACAAACCATGATGGTCAGACAATTTTTTTGCAGCCAAGGGCTATACTTCTGACCATGGATTGTATCTTTTCAATAGTAAAAAAATTATATTGGTAAGAAAACTAAAACAAACCAACAAAATTATAACTTAATTGAACACACTTTCACATAAAGTACAGTACACTTATACACGTCCTCTTGTGGAAAGGCAAAGCTGAAAATCTTTGGTTAAAGCGCCACCCAGCGGCCAAAAGCTTTTGTCGCACTTTTTAACGCCGCGGCAGCTGTAAGAACGGCGGTAAATATGGCATTTTGAACTAGAGACATCTGTACTGCTTATGTTGATGGAGACACCCTGCTGCAACATTCATTTATTACAGTGATCATACTTAGCTTCGCCATCGTTCTTCACCACATGCAGCCTCTGAGCACATGTTGCAGTCCGGCTCTAAACTATGCTCAGATTATTAAAGCTGCTCGCCAGCGCCCAAGTTCCTGACAGATGACCAAGTGAAAAATACATACGTGTGCACAGGAATCCAGATGTTCATTTCAGAACAACAGTCTGAACATTAATCTAAGTGTCTGATCAAGAATCTGAATCCATGTTCAATCCCCAACCCTATTCCTGACCTGATATTGTAGGATTCTTCAGCAGAAGTGTATGAAGAAGTTTCTCTGCTCAGCTCAAATGCTGAAACTGTACAGTGTGTCCCGCTTCATGGCAGAACTGACCCAATACACTCCAACATTTACAGAGGAGATTCATTTCAGACTCAATGATTTGCTCTTTATAGACATGACTGTAATACTCTACAAGCTGTATCTTCTGTCTGTCCTCACCCCATGACCCTCACAGAAAACTGAACATCAGAAAAGACCTTTAGTGTGTTTTTAAAGCCGTTCAGTGTAAAAGCACAAGGGCAGTGATGCTCCACATACTTGAGTTTGTCCAGTGTGTAGTTTGGAGTTTTTCAGAGAGCAGCTTGACTCCTGAATCTCCTGCAATTCTCTATCCTTCTCTATCCTTAATCTCTATGCGCCAAATTTTGACTCTCCTAATTTTATATCCCAAATGAGCTTACTGTTCTCTCACCATTGTAAAGGCTTAGGTTTTCTAGTTGGAGACTTTAACTGTATAATGAACGCTTCCATAGACAAATCCTCATCTGCAAATGTATCAAATCCTAACTCATCTAAGGTGCTCAATAACTTATGTTTTGATTCTGGTCTAATAGATGTATGGCCTCAATTAAATCCTAAAGTGAGTGATTACACATTTTTTCTCACCCCCATAATTCGCACTCCAGGCTAGACGATTTCTTTCTCCCCAAACAATTCTTACATGCAGTTCAATCTTGTCCTGTCAGACCATGCAGCAGTACGTTTGGAAATTGATCCCGCATTCAATATTCCCAGAACCTCAAATTAGAGATTTAATACATCTCTCTTAAACAGTGATCCCTTTTTGTCTTTTGTTTCAGATCATTTGTCTTAATTTTGGCTTGATAAAAGAGATTCTCCTGTTTCCTCTGCCATGATTTGGGATGCAGCTAAAGCCACCCTACGCAGTCATCTTAGTTCCTACACCTCTCATCTTAAAAAAACCAAATATAGCAATAGGAAAAATCTTGAAAAGGAGGTAACCAGATTAGAACAAATACAAATACATAAGCAATCCCCTACAGTTTCAAACTTAAAAGCACTGCTGAATGCAGGAACTAAATTAAATATGGATCATACCTCTCATATTCAGAAGATTCTGCTTTTTTCCAAACAAACATTTTATGAATTCGGCAATAAATCTAGTCGGTTGCTAGCATACCAATTAAAGAATCAAAAAAATGACAGGTCAACTAATACGATACAGAACATATATGGCGTCACTTCAACTGACCCTCTAGTCATAAATAGTACTTTTAAGAAATTTTATAAATCGTTATATAGCTCTGAATCAAAAGCGACACACTCTGACATTGCCGCCTTTTAAGTAATACTACATTGCCTTCATGCTCTGAGGAAGACCGTTCTACCCTACATGCCCCATTTTCAGTAGAGGAGGTTTGGGCGGCAATAAAGTCAATGCCTGATGGGAAATGCCCTGGTCTAGATGGTTTCCCATTGGAGTTTTTCAAAAAGTTCTGGCCTAGCATTCATCCAATTTTTATGCCTGTGATCAATAATATCTGGAAAGGTGAAATCCCTCCATCATGGAGACATGCTTCAATCAGTTTACTTCTTAAAAAAGATAAAAACCCTCTAGATTGCTCATCATATAGGTCTATCAGTCTCCTTAATGTAGACTATAAGATAATGGCAAACGTTTTAGCTCACAGACTGGAATCTATCCTTCCTAAGGTTCTAAATCCTGATCAAGCAGGCTCTGTGAAATCCAGGCATGGATCGGATAATGTACGTCGCGCTCTTAATGCTATCCATTATTTTCATACGCAGAAAAATACATCAATGATACTATCTCTGGACGCCGAAAAGGCTTTTGACCGTGTAGAATGGCCTTCCTTTTTTTTAGTTTCGGAAAAATTTTGACTAAGTTCTAATTTTATTCATGTTATTAAGCATCTCTATGCAGATTCTATTGCCTCTGTCAACACAAATGGTTTAATTTTTGAAGGTTTTCCAGTATGTAGAGGTTGCAGACAGGGTTGTCCCTTATCACCCTTGTTGTTCACGTTATTTATTGAACCTATAGCAGAGTCTATCATGACTAATCCTGATATATCTGGAATTATAATTATGGGGAAAAAACACGTCATCTCCCTGTATGCAGATGACATCCTCTTATATTTAGAGAATTTACAGACCTCTACTCCTGCAGTTCTGGTTTCCTTGGCTTTGTTCAGCACCGTGTCAGGCTACAAAGTTAACATTGAAAAGTCTGTTTCTATGTCTTTAACTACCTCCACAATCCCCCCATACAATTTCCCTTTGAGGTTTCTAAAAAAGGTTTTAAATACTTTTTCCTCACTCCTGATTTAAATAATCAGTTTAAAGCAAATTTTTCTTCTTTAATTAATTTTTTTTTTTTTTAATTTAGAGAAGTGGACCCCCTTGCCAATTTCCCTTCTCGGGAGAGTTAATGACATCAAAATGAACATACTTCCTCGACTAAATTATCTCTTTCAAAATCTTCCATGCTATTTAGCTCCTTCATTTTTTAAAACATTGAATCCTTGCATATCTCGTTATCTTTGGAACAATAAGCAACAGAGAGTCGGTCTTTCTAAACTGTAAACCAAAAGATCTTGGGGTCTCTCCTTACCAAATCTCAAGCTTTATTATTGGGATGCTCAACTCAAAATCATAACAAGCTGGGTTATGAATAGACAGGACGCTCTGTGGATTGACTTTAAATCTTTACTTTGCCATCCGAGAAGATTAGATTCCCTGTGGTCTATTAATAATATAAATCATATAAACTCTCTTACTGACAATGTGATTGTCTATAATACATTACTAGTTTGGAATGATGTGAAAAAACATTTGAATATCCCCCAAATTACAATCATCCATTTCCCTTTGGCTTTGAACCCAGATTTCCCCATTCAGATTAGGAGTATTGGATTGCGGGACTGGAGCTCTGAAGGTTTGTCTGACTTTTCAGATATGTTTACCTCGAAAACTGTGAAATTATTTGAACAAATTAGAACAGAGTTTGAGATTCCCTCCGAAGACTTTTTTAAATATCCTCAAATTCTGCATTTTATAGAGTCCCTATTAAAGCAAAGCCAATTTCGTTTTAAATGATCAAATCTGGAAGAAACCATGCTGTCAGTTAATTCTATTAAAGGGCTTATTTCTAAATTCTATACTTTATTAGTTTACTCTGATTCCTCCGTTTATGATTCCTTGAAACCACTACGGGAACGGGACTTTTGGAATTCTGTTTAATCTTGAACATTGGTCCAAGATCTGTGATGGTGTTTTTCCAAAATGTACCTCAATTTCTATACATGAACAAAATTGTACATTTTTCCACATAATTTATTTTACACCTGTTCGTCTGCATAAAATGTTTCCACCCTGTTCCGACCTCTGTTTTAAGTGCAAAACTTGTAAGGGCACATTTTTCATGTATTTTGGTCTTGTGTTCACATCCAACCATTTTGGAGAGGGGTTCATTCTGCAATCCAGGAGATAATTGGAAAACATTTTATTTTTTCCCCTCACTTTTTTTTTTTGCTGAACGACATTCCTGAAGACCTTTCTGACTCAGAGCTCAAACCTCTGTTTACAACTCTTGCATTTCTGGCTAAGAAATGTATATTACTGAAATGGTCTACTTCTCAAATTCCAACTATTTACATGTGGATTTCTTAGTTGTCAGTGTTTCTTACTTTGGAAAAATTTACTTGTGACCTCAAACACAAACAGGAAAAATTCAGGAGACTTTGGGAACCTGTTCAATCTTTTCTACATAAACTCAGATTTTTTTTCATATAGTTCTGGCTTCTTTATTTAGTAATTTTTATTTTATTTAATTTTTTTTATTATTATTTATAATTAATAAATTATTTTAAACATACCTCTGTAATTTTTAAAAAATTTGCAGCACTTGGGGATGGTTTGTTTGTCTTTGTTGTTTGTACTATTTGAAAATCCCTACTTTAAAAAAAAAAGTGTAAAAGCACAAGGGCAGTGACGCTCCACATACTTGAGTTTGTCCAGTGTGTAGTTTGTGTAGTCCTCCAGTTGTTCAGAGAGCAGCTTGACTCCTGAATCTCCTGGATGATTGTAGCTCAGATCCAGCTCTCTCAGGTGTGAAGGGTTTGAACTCAGAGCTGAAGACAGAAAACCACAGCCTTCCTCTGTCACCATACAGCCAGACAATCTACAAACACAGCAATAGTCCACATCACACAGTTGGACAATCACACATCTCTTTGTGTTATGAAGATGCTGACTGCTGTTTCTGCTCATGTGAACAGCAGTGATGAACACACACATACTGATGACCTCTCCTTATTGATCAACCCCTGAGATCAGCAAACACACTCACACATCAAATTAATTATTTATAGTCAACTGTTTCAACTAGCTGACCCACATGGTCTTTGATTACCCATAAACAAATCATAAAATAAATAAAGATAAGTTACACACAGATTACTACTTGTCAGTCACTGTTCCCACGGGACTCTGTCATGAATAGGCAGAGTGATCTGTGTTGTTATAAAGGCGTCCACAAACTTGGTTGGTAAAAAAGGTGCACAACCAACAGGTACTAACCAACAGTATCTGAGGTTTACGCTAACATTACTGAGTACAAGCGTGAAAGTGAAAGACTGAAGCACTGTACTGACGCTGAAACACGTTACCTGATATGGCCCGTTTCCACTGAGTGGTATGGTACGGTTTGGTTCGGTACGCTTTTAAGGCCGTTTCCACTGTCTAAAAGCGTAACCGAACCGAACCGTACCGTACCACTTTTTGGTCACCCTTTCGAAAGGGTACAAAAAACCAGAAAGGGTGCCATAAGGTGGAGCTACACGCGCAGCTGAACGCTATTGGTTTACAGAGATACGTCATTTGCTCGCGCAACAAGCCAGAATGAAAACAAAGGACCCGCCATGTTTAACACACAGCCGAGAGACAATACGCCGTAATAATATATACATATAATAATGAGCCATGGTCGACTTGAGCTCAAACAAACCTCGTTGTCTTGATGAACAGCCAGAAAGCCAAGAAGAAGAAGAGCAGTTTCTCCCCTGTGCCCCGTAGTTTTTACGAGCCCGTCTGAAGCGCGAGCGGTTTCGCTTTCTCACATGTGCATCTATATCTGAAATAACAAACTGATTGAGCTGATGATAATAACGTGCGCTTGATTATTGACGTGCTTTTGAAACCCGATCCTTTCAGAAACAGAAAAACGCGAGACTGACGCCTGCAGAAACAAAGGAGAAGCCGGAAATCACAAAAGAGCAAATGATTCTTTCAGCAAACATGAAGAAACTGCTGCGTTTAACTATTATCATCACCTTCTGGACTATTATGAGCTGGGAATGACGGAGTTACTCTCTAACAGAGGCTACATGTGCTGGTGGAGATCACAGACACAGATGAGAGCTCTGCACTGATTGTGGGCTATATCTCCTGTATATCTCCTATATCTCCTGTGGGACTCCACTTCCTGCTATAGAGGACATCCGGAAGAAACACTACCTGTGCAGAGCACACAGTATTCTCAAGGACCCCTCTCACCCTGCTCACAGACTGTTTTCTCTCCTGCCTTCCGGCAGGTGCTTCAGGCTCCCTCAGACAAAAACCAGCAGACTGAGGAACAGCTTTTTCCCCAGAGCTGTCTCCCTTTTGAACTCTGCCCCCCAATGACTCTATTGACCCCCACAAACACCCCCACTCTACTCATAACTTATACTCCTCACAATCACTGCACTATTGAACATTTGCACATTTAAAAACTGCACATATTCATTGCACCGATTCACTTATTTCAACTATACATACCCACTGTACATATACATTTGTAATTATGTTTATCTGCACACTTTTGATTATTAATAAGCAACCTACATTGCACTGATTCATTTATTTGAACTGTACACACCCACTGTACATGTACATTTGTAATTGTTTATCTATCTGCACACTTATTATTAATATCAACCTGTACGTACAATCATTTATTGTAAAAGTCAACCTGTATATAATGTTCATAGTACATCCATCTGTAAATATCACCATAGTTTTTCTATAACTGAACCTTATAATTTATACCTGTATCTGCACTTGCTGCTATTGCACTTCTGGTTAGACCTAAACTGCATTTCGTTGCTTTGTACTTGTACATGTGTAATGACAATAAAGTTAAATCTAATCTAATCTAATTTGTAATTTTGTACACACCCAAATGTACATACATTTGTAATTGTTTATCTATCTCCACACTTATTATTAATATCAACCTGTACGTATAATTATCTATTGTAAATCTGGGCTCATAACTAATGCAACCTGCATATAATGTTCATAGTACATCCATCTGTAAATATCACCATAGTTTTTCTAGAACTGCACCTTATAATTTATACCTGTATCTGCACTTGCTGCTATTGCACTTCTGGTTAGACCTAAACTGCATTTCGTTGCTTTGTACTTGTACATGTGTAATGACAATAAAGTTTAATCTAGTCTAATCCTGTTGTTTCTGAACCTAAATAAGGACTAAATGTCTGCTGTGTGTAGTATTTCTGTAATTGATCATATCAGAGACTGTAAGGAGCTGTATGTGTTCATATATGCTGCATTTATTTATTTATTTTATACAATTACAGACAGTAGGCTATTTTACATCATTGATCTAGTTATAAGCAGATCATGTTCATAGAGAGGTCAGTAATGAACATTTATACAGCAGTGTTTATGTGTATAATAAAGCCTCTGGTTTGTGAGAAGTGCTTCTCGTATGACAGGGCTATTCAATTGGCAGCCTGCGGGCCAAACCCGGCCCCCAAGACCATTTTTTCTGGCCCTCCAATTAGTTTGAACAAGACATCAGAAATAAATTTAGTTCAGTCAAAAAACAGCCGCTATAGTTATGAAGTGACGTGCGTCTGTTCAATACAGCACGAGCTGCAGTTGAAGGCTGCGCAGAGCGTGAGTCACCTGATATTAAGCGAGTGGAGCTGGCAGCCGAAAACATTTGGATATTTTTGTAGAAACTGCCTTTTGTACAATGCACTGATATCACTGTTAGGGATGCAACGATTCACCGATTTCACTGCGCTTTTATTCGTCACGGTCAATTAATCGCTAAGGCTTCTCAATTGCGCGTTTCTGTTGCACAGAACGAAACTGCTGCAATTAAACACAGTTATGCCACCTGTGCGCTAGTTTAAAGTTCCGAGCTTGTACGCCGATGCCAATGCAAGCACACTGGATTAACCATAGCGGCGCGCCGTTCCACTATCCCATCCTTTCCACGCGCATGTTTGTTATTTCTAGAATACGCCAATGTGTGTGCGCAAGCGGAACAACGCGCTCGCGCATTAGAAAACATTGCGGTGAGGTTGTGCGTGGCTTTCAGTGCAATGTAAACAAAAGATATGTTAGACGAATTATTATTAAAATGATTATGTATGTACACTCTCAGAAATAAAGGTACAGGAGCTGTCACTGGGGCAGTACCTTTTCAAAAGGTTCACGTACCCAAAGAGTCCACAATGGAACCTCACAGGTGCATATTCGTACATAAATGTGCCTAAAAAGTACCTTTGTAGGTACCATTATAGACCATTCAGATACAAATATGTACCTTTTGAAAAGGTACTGCCCCAGTGACAGCTCCTGTACCTTTATTTCTGAGAGTGTATGAAAGCAGATGATAACAACAGTTAATCTAAATAATTAGGCCTACCTAAAATAAAGCTTAAATTTACATTGGACGCAATTACCGTGAAACCATGATTATTCATCAGACTATAATCTTACAACTAACATCTATAATTGCTGCATCCATAATTGTTATGCAGTTCAAAACATATGAATGTGTCTGAATGTAGAAGAAGCCTGCTTAAACAATACACTGCTTTTGTTATGCTTTGAAATAAAACATTTGAAGGTTTGTTAAAAAAGCCACATTGTAAAATGCAGTGATATTATGTAGTTTCAAAATACAACTTACATACATTTTAATGTAGAAAAAGCCAACGTAGGTGTCTTAAGGAGTAAAAATGCAACATATGTAGTAGCGTCCTCACTCATATTGCAAGTCATACCTCTCCGGCCCTTCGTTTGGGATGCTCTTCATGAACTGGCCCCCATGACAAACTAATTGAATAGCCCTGTCGTATGATTTGTGAACGACCCATAAAGCTTTACTGTACACATTTCCCGTGAGCGAGAATGACGTCGACTGAAACTTTCTGTCACACACCATGCCCACCAAAAGAGTACCCTTTAGCAGTGGAAACGCAAGCCTGATAAAGGTGACCCGTACTGACCCGTACCGTACTGTACCACTCAGTGGAAATGTGCCATTAGACTCAAAGGACTGAAGAGTCGTTAGATAGAGACAAGATGAATTAAATATCACATTTAACAATGCTGTAACTGACTGAGAATCAGTTTGTGTTTCTTATTTATTTTATTAATATTGTTTAAAACTTTTAATTTGAATTTACAAAGTACAGAATGTATGGGGTTGAAACTTTTATTATGAAAGCTATGAAGAGGAACCAGAAAGACAAAATGGCCGCAGCGCATGGCAAGTGATCCTGTGTTTCCCTGTCTCAGTTGTATTAATCTGGAGTTAAGAAGCATAACAAGATGCCTTAAGAAGTTCCTCTTTTCGTAATAAGCAGCCAATAAAGTAAGTTCACTCATGTTATATGTGTTATTTGTGAATTTTGTTGTTATTTAGCAGACACCATGTATGTGACAGTGCATGTACAAAACTGTTAAAGTTACTTTAGTCTGGATTTACGAAGATAATGTATATTTTTATGTATTTATGTTCTTTGTACTCTGTTTTGCTTTTGTGTGTATTCAGTTCTCATGGAATTTCAAGTTGGTTGGTCAGAGTCATCGTGAACCAGTCAAATCACCAGTTACCAGACAATCTTTTGTGCTCGTCAAATTACTGGGGGAGTTACAAATGCGATCCAGCAGAACATCCTTGATAAGCTGTCCAAAGTGCTCTGCTGACAGTGTGTGTGGTCATGTGATGTGCATAACAGAGGGCTGTTCAGAAAAGCTAGATGAATCGTAATTGTGGATGTGGATAATTTTTGTTCTAAAATGCCATTTTAAAACTAAGACGTGTTAGTGTAAACGGGGTCTAAGCGTGTGCTTTTTGCGAGGGCGTTTGCGACGGAGGCGGGGTAGAGGATCGGTAATGCCTCTCCGCATCGTGATACCTTTTGGCCATCGGACGATGGCATATTCTAACGACCTAAAACCCTAGTGCATCATGTAAACAGCAGTCAGTGAGAGAAAATAAATATTCAAAGATGGAAAGTGTGTAAACTGGAGTGATCAGGAGATGTTAGATGACATGATTTGCTCCTTGTTCTCATTCATTTGTACTTTTGTCTTTGTCCTTTTGAAACTAATGACCTACACGGAGACATTTTATATACCTGACAACATGAGTTCATTTAGTTCATTTGGCCCTTTTTTATCTGTTTCCAGTACTGGGTTGTGACTGGAAGGGCATCCGCTGGGTAAAATAGTTGCTATTCTTCTAATCAGCAACGTGACAACACAAATAAGCCAACAAGAGTGTTAAACAGGGGTTTAGGATGTACAGTTAATGAATCATCTGTTAATCAATACTCTGGATTATTTGTTAACTACAGGTAGAGTATAAGCAGTGTGAAACATAACGCTTAGTATCACCCGGGGTTAACACGTTTAAGCATGACAAGCCTTAATGTGAAATAATGTGGGCTAAAATGAAATATTTTAGTAGTTATTGTTGAGATGAAAAATATTTACCTCAGTGTCTCCAGTTTAAGGTTTGGACTCTTCAGTAAATCAGAGAGAAGCTTCACCCCTGAATCCTGCAGGTCATTGTTACTTAGGTCCAGCTCTCTCAGGCCACAGTTTAAGGATTGTAGAGCTGAAGACAAACTCTCACAGGACTGAACAGTGAGATTACACATGACCAGTCTGAGAAAGAACACACATTTAAAAAACACATTAATGTAATCTGTATGAAGGACCTAAACAAACAAAAAAATCTATCAATCAAATCAATCAGGTGATTGAACTCAGACCTCAGTGTCTCCAGTTTACAGTTTGCATTCTTCAGTCCATCAGAGAGAAGCTTCACTCCTGAATCTTGCAGGTAATTTATACTCAGGTCCAGCTCTCTCAGGACACAGTTTGAGGATTGTAGAGCTGAAGACAAACTCTCACAGGACCGAACAGTGAGATTACAGCCCTGTAGCCTGCGTAGAGGACAAAAAAATATTGATGTGTTGATCTGGTGTGTTTAATAGTTTGAAGCACATATGACTGTAGTGACAGGTATAACTTCACTAATTAGTGAGCACATCTGGTAATTTTAGCTTTAACCAGAATTTATGTACATAAAACACAATTAAATGGCTTCCTTCAGATGTCTAAATAGACCAAGAAATATTTTTATCAAATAAAAAGAAAAGATCACGCAAAAAGGTCCAGAGATGAAAGACAATAAGTCACATGAACAAAACTAAATAATAATAATTTCCTTTAGCACATTTAAAAGTTGCATATAAAGGGATAAAATAAAAGCAAACAGATATAAAGACATAATAGAAATATAGAAAATAAATACATATATTTATCAATGCCAGTGATAAGGACACACTATAGCTCTGTGCTCCAGTTGTTTATCCTGATCCACAGGATCTGCTCTGGTTTACTGTCCAGTAGTCCCTGCCTTGGCTTTGCCCTCCTCCCTGTTCATCTGCCTGTCAGTTTTCCCCTTACCATTTGTCCTGTACCCTGGCATGGTTTCATTAACCTGCCTCTCACCCATCACCCTTGCCCACTGTAACCCCTCCAGCTGCTGAACTCACTCTAGTTTTGTGTTTTCTCTGAGGATCATCTGGAATCTGCTCCTAGAAGGGAACTATGTCATGGTCCTGGCTGTCCTGTCCTTGTACTGTTGTGTTGTCCTTGTATTCTCTGTTCACCCCAAGAAGATATAATAAAGAAGAGGGTTGCACAGTGGTTCAGTGGTTTGTACTTTCACCTAACAACAAGAAGGTCGCTGGTTTAAGTCCCAGCTCCAGTTTCCCCCACAGTGTGAAGACATATGGTATAGGTGAATTGGGTAAACAAACCTGACCATAGTGTATGAGTGTCTATGTGTATGAGTGTTTGTCTGTGTCATTGTTACCTGATCATTAAAAGCATAGATATGAGTCAAAATAGACAGAATCAGTGTGATTATTCCACTCTTACCAGAAAGGACTTAAAGGTGCTGTATCATTTTATAGCTGACTTGTGTGCAATTTCCTCTAATAGACAATGTAGTTTACTGGCTTATTTGCTGTTTCTTAAGAGACAGTTCTCCCAATCATTTACTCACCCTCAAGTGGTTCCAAACCTTTATGATCTGTTTAATTATGTTTAACAGAAAATAGTTTTATGACAGCTGAAAACTATTAGCCATTGACCTACATGGTAGGAAAAACAACTGGTGTGTAAGTCAATGGTTACAAATTCCAGCTTTCTTCAAATTATCTTCTTTTATGTCCAACAGGAGAAACAAAGTTTTAGAAAGGTTTATAACCCCTTGAGGGTGAGTAAAAAATAGTAAATTTAATTTGTGGGTAAACTATCCCTTAAACAACCCCTGCCAAAACATGAATCTGAAGGTTATTTAAAAAACACTAAAATATTAAATAATAAACAATTATTAATGTATTTTGAAGTGCAGATGATATCAGTATTGAGCATGTTCATTAACATGGTGTCATGTCATTTGTCCTTTTCATCTGCTTATTCGTGGCCGGGTTGCGGGGGCAACAGTCTTAGGATAGAACTCCAGACTTCCCTCTCCCCAGACACTTCCTCCAGGTCCTCCGGGGGGATCCCGAGGCGTTCCAAGGCCAGCCGAGAGACATAGTCCCTCCAGCGTGTCCTGGGTCTTCCCCGAGGCCTCCTCTCGGTGGGACATACTTGGAACACCTCCCTAGGTTGGAATCCTGGAGGCATCTGAAACAGATGCCCAAGCCACCTCAGCTGACTTCTCTCAATGTGGAGAAGCAGCGCCTCTACTCTGAGCTCCTCCCAGGTGACAGAGCTCCTCACCCTATCTATAAAGTTGCGCCCTGCCACCCTGCAAAGGAAACTCATTTCGGCCGCTTGTATCAGAGATCTTGTCCTTTCGGTCTTGACCCAAAGCTCACGACCATTAACATGATATACTGAATTATTTAGATTTAGGAAATGTCTACTCCTTAGATCAGTGGTTCTCAAACTGTGGTACGCGTACCACTTGTGGTACGCAGGCTTTCTTCTAGTGGTACGCAGAAGAATCGCTGAATAATAAAATATTAAAATGAACACTTTTTTTTAACCCTTTGACGCGCCCGATAACACGCACATCAGAAAGCATTGGCTGTTTCCTGAAGCGTATGATTACACCGTTGTGCCAAAATGTTTACTTTAGTACATCGCGTCATCAGATGTTAAAAAATCTGTTTGGCGCTGAGGATGAGGCGCGCGGCGCTTCCAGTGTGTGCAGTGCAGAGCAGACACACACGCGCCAGAGAAGCCCTTCTGAGACTAGTCCTGCAAAATTCATGAAGTTCCCCATGCTGCATCATTGGTAAAATAATTATTACGAACGTGTTTAAATGAGTGCTCGTAGTTTGTGTAAAATAATACGTGCTTTCCATATATAAAGTTATTTGTTTGTAAAGCAGTGTGGCTTTCGGTTTAGTTTGTTACCTCAGATTTAAGCTAATTAATTTGGATGTGATTAAAATTGTGCGAGACACAGAACAAACTTAAGTAACTTTTCCATGCTTAAAGCTTGGAGGTAGAATATAATTTAAGTTACTCTCCGCGTACACAGACGGAGGGACTGCGAACTGTACCTGAGTCTGCTTGAAAACAGTGGTCGGTGTGCGGTTAACGCGAATCTCATGTGATCTCATTCGCACCAAATCACGGAAACACTGCATGTATGAATTGGTCAAGCACTGTATATATGCATTTAATCCCTCGCTTTTCTGACACACACAGGCCTACTGTAAATGACGAGCAGAAAGCAGATCTAATTTCTAATTTAAATATGTAATTCCAAATCATATCAAAATACAAGTTAATGTTTAGATATCAAAGATATACAAATATGTCATCTGTACATACAATATATATCTCAAAATGTATTAAAAAAAGTGTATATATATTTATGTAACAGCCATTATTCATCTGGTCCAAGCAACATTTCTAGGTTTAGATGAATAGGCTCCTGCAGCAGTTTTCTTTTTTACTTTAAGATCAGTGCCTTTTTTAACTAACTTCTAAAAGCACATTTTAATTTAAACTGTAATTTTTTTTGTCTGCAAGCACAGTTAATGTTCAAACTATTTATATGGTTTAAAGTGGCTGACAACAATACATATTTTTAATATGTAAATATGTATTTTTAAACTATCTGCCTCGTTTTTGAACTGTGCAGTGCTGTAGCTGCTTAATTAGGCCTACTACGCTACTGTATTTCATTACCGGTCATATGGTGGTACTTGGAGAGACCATTTTTTTCTGAGTTGGTACCTGGTGAAAAAAGTTTGAGAACCACTGCCTAAGATGAAAGAAAGACTTTGACTTACAGAGCTCTTTTGGAGGATTTGATGACTGCTGATAGTCTGATGAGACACTCGTCTGATCTCTGGAATTTCTGAAGCTCAAACTCCTCCTTCTCCTCCTCTGAGGTCAACAACACAAAGACCAGAGCAGACCACTGGGCAGGTGAAAGGCGAGCAGATGACAGACTTCCTATACTAAGGTGAGACTGAATCTGTTTCAGCAGAGTTTGGTCATTCAGTTCATTCAGACAGTAGAACAGATTGATGGATCTCTCTGGAGACAGATTTCCTTTAAATTTCTGCTTGATGTACACAATTATTTCCTCTTTGCTCTGGTCTCTGTCATCCTGCTGTGTCAAC